>CM071846.1:45000232-45200232 GCA_036507275.1 Sicyos edulis | reverse complement strand
ACCGGTGTGAGTGTTGTTAGCCGTCCGGTGTACCGGATGGTGCCCCTTGCCTTTGGTTCGCGATTTCTCCTTAAGATGGTTGCTTAAGTGTTGTGGTCGTGTTCTAGTTGGAGAAGTTTGTCTTTTTGGATCAGTCGCCAGTTGGTGTTCGTTTGTTATTTCTTAAAGGCTGTAGTCAAGGTTTGAGGTTTGTTGGTCTCTTGTGAAGTAAGAGTAGGCCGTTTAGTTTTGGAATCTGGAAGGTTCAGTTGTTTGGCCAGTTTGTTGTAGGGTTGAGTTTGTTTGTTGACAGCTGTGCACAGTGTTTTTATGTATCGATGTTGGGGCAGCATGTGCCGGACCCATTGCTCATTGTGGACTTTGAGCCCTTGCAGCTGATTGAGGGTTTGGGCTTCGAGGAGAAGCCTATGAGTATTCTGGTCTTGGGTCAAGACGTTGCGTAGAAGTGAGATCCGTTGGTAAAAGTTTAGTGAAGGAGTCTGAGTTCGGAGGAGGCCGCTCGTGAGCGGGAAGGACGGGATGAGAATGCAGTATCCTGTGTTGTTTCAGTCTTAAGGACTTTCGAGGACGAAAGTCATAAAAAGGAGGGAATATTGTAACGACCTGTGTTTTCATCCCGTCTTCCGTATGCCCTAGGGGTATTTTGGTAATTTGGTCGGGCCGTCAGGCCGTTTATGTCTTCTTTCCAGTTGCTAAAAAATTATTGGATGGATTTATGTAGGTTTTGGAAGGATTTGTGGTTTGGTTTGAGCAAGGTTTGGTGCAAAAGTAAAAATAAAGGAAATTGTGCTGCAGCTGGGGTTTGAACCCGTGTCTCCTAGGAAGCTTGTGGGGATGTGTACCTGTAAAGACCCGACCAGCCCGAATGGGGCTCTAAATGGGCCCTTACCTCAATGCATGCATACAAATCAACATACTAGAATTTGCAATAGGGTCAAGCTTTGATTCTAAGTAAAACCAAAAACCGGCAAGAGTTCATTTAAAAAGTCAATACAAAATTCTTGAAACTCCGTCCACTGTTTCCAAGCACTGCTCCAAGACAAATACATTTCCAAAACTTACTCGATCAGAGATTTATTAAAACATACAACTTTACAACATTTACAACAATGCTAGAATCCGGAAATACATTCATAAAACAACCTAGGGCTCCGTGCCCAACTACATGCATTCAGAGGACATTTAAAACATAAACATAAATCTCGAGAGTTGAACAACGGGTTTCCATGATCACAGCTCCTCCTCCACCATCCCGCCTCGCGCCATGGTTTCTGAAAGATAAGTAAGGGTGAGTAACGAATTACTCAAGAAGAATCCCCAACCGGGGTACAATACGATATAATCAATCATCTAGAACCAAAGCATGCAAGCAAACGACTACCAACACGGATCATAGCTCAACGAGCTTACAAAGAAAGATCGAGTCATCGGAAGTCTCCTACTTCCGGCCTAATGATTGGTTATCCTAACCAATCTCGGGACATCTCTCGAGGGTCTTTCTCCTCGGCCAATTGATCGACTCAAAACCGATCCCAAGGATGTCCTCAAGGGCCTCTTACCCTTGCTAATGCTGACTTACGGAGAGTACCCGAAGTCGCTCTAACGGAAGGAATGGTGTACTCACGAACATTAGCCCGAAGGAGCTCTCCGATCCGGCATCTAACGCGTGTGCGCGCGCACACCGCATGCTCTTCTCTTCGCAACCGGCGTAAATGCGGGGCCTAATGGCAAACTACGCGGGCCAGTGCGCATGCCTAAAACTTGGAAGCGGTGTCACCGATCACAGATGCGCGAGGCCCTCGGCGCTCATCTGTGCGGCTGGTCCACCGACACGAAGCTAAGAACCGCCAAGGCAGCTTACACCGTGGCGGTTCCGCTCTAGCAGAGCTACAAACTAGGCTATGCGCCGGTGGGTAGCTAATTCCACAACCGATCGGTGTCGGGCGGGGTAGCAAGATACGTTATCTTTGCGCACACTTTATTCCCGACTGAGCTAAATCCACCTTAGTGACCGGGGAAGCAAGATACGTTATGCGTCGCACACTACTCCCGATCGGTGGGGACAAAGTACGTTATGTCCGCTCACCTGCGGATGATGACAAACCCTACAACTCTATCTAAGAGTACAGGGAAAAAGCAATGATTCCGGGCTAGCAAGCAAAGACCGACATCAATCATACTACCTAGCATGATACTACGAGCTTAAGCAGAATCATAAGCATGCCAGCCAGAACAAACCTAGCATGGCACTAACATGTAATATCAAGCCAACATGCTAGCGAAAAATCAATCAAAGCCGCTCTATTATTATCATGCTCATAACAACAAAGAAACAAGCAAGGCAAAATCATGACAATATCGCAGGCCCACACAACTCCGTAAGAAATCCTTACCGGTGGGAAGGCAACAACACAATAAAATTAACTGCGATCGAACCCGAGCAACCTATATCGAGCCAAACAAATACATCAATAATCATAAAATAGCCCTAAACACACTAAAATAAATAGGGCTCGGCTCGGGAGCAACTCACGAGGCGCGGCTGACACTCGAACGAGCCGGCCACACGGGCTAGGCGACCAAAAGAAATGGCGGCCGGGCTGCGCCATGGGCTTGTGGGGCGCGCTGGGGCGCTGCAGCTGCACGGGCGCTGGCGCGAGCCGCGCGCAGGGCGCTGGCGTGGGAGGACAGCCGGCGCTGGCGCGCGCGAGCGCTTGCTCGGTGGCGGCCGGGCGCTCGGCGCGCGCTTCGACACAGAGACGGCGCGCGCGGCGCGCGACGACACGACGCGAAGCGAGATCTGGCGCTGACGCGCGATCGAGCTGGCGCGCGAGGCTCGGCGACGCGACGCGCGCACATCTTGCGCTCGGCACGATCTGGCGCACTGGGCGACACGGACTAGGCAGGCGAGGCGCGCGCGGCCGGCGACGCTGGGCGGACCTCGAAGCCCGAAAAACCACAAATCCCGCTGGAGAGCCAAAAGACCAAAATACGCCCAAGGGCAAAACCGCTCTAAAACCCAACCAAACAACCGAATCTTGACCCAAGGCACCTCAAAAATCGGAATAGGAAACTAGGGTCATTCTGAGCACCAATTGAGCCATTAGGTGCTCTTGTTGCTCTTCTGCATCATTTTATGGTTAGCCTTGCATTTTGGGAGTTTTGGAGCATTTGGTTAAATGAAATAGAAATTAGGTTTGTCTCATCTTCTTCTCCAAAGTGTGTGGCCGCCCAAGCTTTTCTCTCCATTGCCTTGCCGAGTTCTTCATCCTTGCAGCTCCTTGGTTCAATCATCATTCCGGTAAGTCTTCATCCTCTTCATCTTCTCGATTGGGTGTTCTTGTTGGCCAAGGTAAGGAGAAGAGCTTGTGTGTGTGTGTGTTTGTAGCAGTCGCCCCAAGATGCCCAGATCTGCCAAAGAAGAAGCCCCAGCCGCCCGATGGCCTAGCGGCAAGCCAGTGCCCAGTCAGCATCAGCGCAGCAGAAGAGCACTGAGCCGCCCAGACCGCCCACCCGTCGCGGCCGTCGCGCGCACTCACCCGAGCAGCCCGCGCCGCGCCGCTCTCGCGCCCGTCTGCGCGCATCGCGTCGCGCGCCTCGTGCCCTCGTGCCAAGGCTGTCCCGTCCGCTTGCTTGCGCGCGCACATGCGCTGCGCCCGGCCAGGCCGTCTGCAGCAGCGCGCGCTTGCCCTGCCTGCCTCTGCCGCCGTCAGCGCCCGGTGTCGCGGTCCTGCGCATCATCCGGCCCCTCTCTGCGCCGTCGGCGCCAAGCAGCCGACCAGCCGTGCTTGCGCCGTCCGCGTGTCGTACCGAGCCGCGTGAGTTGCTCCAGCCGAGCCTTGTTTATTTGATTATATTTAGGCTTATGGATTATGATTATCATTGTTTTTGTTAGGTTCTCGTAGCTAGCTCGGGTTCGATCGCAGACTTAGGTTTTGTGTGTAGTTGCCCCCACTGGTAAGGATTTCTTACTGGGAGTTGTATGGACCTGCGATGTTCTATGTGATTGTTGTTTGTATGTTTGTTTGTGATTATCGGCATGTATAGTTTAGGTGCTCTGTTACAATTCTGACTAGCATGACTTCGTATGTTGTTCTCTCATGTTAGTCCATGCTAGGTTGTTCCGCTCGGCATGCTCATATCTGTTCTTGCTTCGTAGTACCATGCTAGGTTCGTTGTATCTCATGGAGCACATTTTGGATTGTATTGGATTATATGCTATTGAAATGATATGTTTAGAGTGTAGGTAGGTAGCATCATCCGGGCCTGATGCATAAAGTATCTTGCATCCATGGCAGGGGCGTACGAGGTAGTACTCCGTCCCTGGACCCCGTGAGGGTTTAGCTAACCCGACCGGTAGGCCCTGCAATCTTGGGTGAGGGTGGCAGACTGTTAAATGCCCCAACGGTCGGGATGATGACTTGGCATTGCCTCATCCCCGGTAGTCGACACGTCCTCGGCTTGTTCGGCCGTAGCCCTTGATTGCCACTGTTAGGGCAAGGACGCCTTCCTCGGTGTAAGCCTACCACGACCGATTCCTTAGCCTCAAAAAGTGCGGTGGTTCAGTGACGATAGTTCACGTGTCCGTGTCTCACACCCCTATGTCGGTGACACCGATCCGGAGATTTAGTTAGGCGTGGTGGCCCGGACATGGGCGACTGCCACTAGACCCGGCACCCCTCATAGTTCTGCAGTATGCGCAGCGCGCGCTTACGCTCATTACTGGCCGGCCGGAGAGCTCCTCGGGATCTTGAGCTAGTGCACCTTTCGTGTCGGACGATGAGACAGTGAGGCCGGACTCGTTTCTCGTATAGGGCGTATTGTGTGGTGGATTTATTACCGGACTAAGACCACGAGTTGGCATCCGAGGTCCAAGTGTGGACTTAAGCTATGTGCTCTATTCTCGTGTTTATATTCATAGCTTGCATACACTCACCTAGATGACCATGTGCATCGTATTGTACCCCGGTTGGGGATTCTTCTTGAGTAATTCGTTACTCACCCTTATTTTGTGGTTTTCCACAGGTAACCAAGGTGCGAGACAGATGGTTGAAGGAGGAGCTGTGATCATGGGAACTCTGCATGCTCGTCTCGATCTTTTATTTCTATGACTCTTGTCTTCTATTTTTCCCCGAATGCATGTAGTCGGGCACGGAGCCCTTGGATGTTTTCTTGAATGTTTTGTGGATTCCCGCTTTATTGAATTTGAGGATGTTTCAAATGTTTTAATAAATCTCTGATCAGAGTGTACGTTTTGGAAATGTATTTGCCTTGAAACAGGTGCTTGGAGACAGGGACAAGTTTCAGCAAACCATCTTGATTTCTGATTGAATCTCTTTTGTTTTTAATTGGGAATCCGAAAACCTATCTGCATATTGTTCTTTACTTTGAATGCATGCATTGGGGTAAAGACCTAATTTGAGCCCTTTTTGGGTCGGGTCTTTACACCAAAATGGGATTTTTAGGGATTTATTTAAATGGATTTTAAGGCATTTTTGGGATAAGTATGGATTATTAAATAAATAAGAAAAATCACCAAATTTCCCCATGTGTTTTTAATTTTCATTTCTCTCTCTCTCTCTCTCTCTCTCCCTCACCCGACCCCTAGCCAGCCCCGAGCCCCCCTTGCTCGCCCCAGCCACCTAGCCCGGCCCCATGTGTGCGAGCCACCCCGTGCAAGACCGCCTTAAGTCGATCCCTAGCTCGCCCGACCTCGGACCGCCGTGCGCAGAGCGCCGCGCTGCGTTCCTCGCCGCCCAGTGTGTCGTCCGAGCCTTGCCCGCGCGCCATCGCGTCTCTGTAGCGTCGCGCCTCCCAGCTCGCGTGCCTTTGCCTAGCCGAGCCTCGCCCGCGCGCCATCGCGTCCCTGTAGCTCGCCCGCGCGACATCGCGTCCCTGTAGCTCGTCCGCGCCCGACGCCCCCCAGCGAGCTTCCCTGCCGAGCCAGCGCGCCCCAGCGAGCCTCCGTGCCGCGCCTGCACGCCAAGCCAGCCATCTAGCTGCCGACCAGCCTGCCCAGCTGTGCTGTTTTGGCTGAGCCTTGTGCTTCTCGGTTGGTAATTCCCGAGTCTTTTCCCTCTTTGGACTCCGAGTTGTTGGCTGCTGTTTATGTATTTAATTAGGGTGTTTATTGTAATAATCAGGTTGTTCGGGATTCGATTAAAGCTCGAGGGTCATTATTCGTTGGTCGTGATAATTATTATTTTCTGCTTGTTTCCAGGTAAGGATCTCATACCGTGGTTGTGTGGACCCTGCGATGCTTTCTTGATTGTGCCTTGTATGCCTGTTTACTTTTATGAGCATGTTAGTGGATAGGATAGCTTGTGATTGAATTCTTGCTAGCATGTTTGCCTGTTGTACATGTTAGTGCCATGCTAGGTTTGTTCTTCCAGCATGCTCGAGATTCCTGCTTTAAGTTCGTAGTATCATGATAGGATATGTATGATTGATGTCTAATGTATATGTTAGCCAGGAATCTCTCACTCTGTACTCTTAGCTAGTGTTATAGGGTTTGTCATCATCCAGAGGAGAGTGGACACAACGTACTTTGTCCCCACCGGTCGGGGTAGAGCGAGGCATAACGTATATTGCTTCCCCTCGGCGTGACCAATGAGAATTAGCTACCTCATCGGCATAAGCCTAGTTTGTAGCTCGCTAGAGCGGAACCACGCTAGCGGTGTAAGCCTACCTTGGCCGGTTCTTAGCTTCGTGTCGGTGGATCAGTGCCGCGAGAAGAGCGCCGAGGGCCTCGCGCTCGTGATAAGTGACATCGCTTCAAGTTTTAGGCATGCGTGCACGCCCGCGTAGTTTGCCCTTAGGCCCCGCATTTACGCCGGTTGCGAGAAGAGCATGCGGTGTGCGCGCGCACACGCGTTAGTCGCCGGTTCGGAGTGCTCCCCCGGGCTAATGTTCGTGAGTACACCATTCCTTCCAATTTAGAGCCAGACTTCGGGTACTCACCCGATAGTCCGGATTTATTAGCAAGGGTAAGAGGCCCTTGAGGACATCCTTGGGATCGGTTTTGAGTGATCAACCGGCCGAGGAGAAAGACCCTCGAGAGATGTCCCAGATTGGTTAGGATAACCAATCATTAGGCCTAAGTAGGAGACTTCCGAGGACTCCAAATTTTTCTAATAAGCTCGTTGAGCTAAGATCTGTGTTGATATCTGTTGCACGTGTACTAGGTTGCTAGATGATTGATTGCATCGTATCGTACCCCGGTTGGGGATTCTTACTGAGTATTTTTATACTCACCCTTATTTATCTTCCAGTAACTCAGACAAAGACCGAGGTGGCTAGCGGAGGTAGTTTGGGAGATCATGGATGTTCTTGACACTCTGCCGTGTCTTTATTTTGTTTTATTTTGAATACAACATGTAAATGGATTTTGGTCTCAGATGGAAAACTTATGGTTTGAACTGTTTTGATGATTTTAAGAAAACTACTGATCAGTCACTATTTTGTAAATGTATGTTTAGTTTGCTTTAATGTTTTCCACTTTTATGTTGAAACGTTTCAATCCGACCCTTGGTTGGGTCTTTTTATGTTTTCCTTTTGCATGCATTAAGTTAACGGCCCATTTTTGTAAGAACCCGACCCAAAACATGGTCCTAAACCTGGGATCTTACTCAGCATGCAAGTTAAATATGATAACAAGCGGTTTAGAGCTTATATTTAAAAACCTTTCAAAACATATGAGAAGGGGGAGCCCTTAAAACATAACCAACAATTTTCATTTTAAACAATCCAACAAAGTAAAACAACTCGCCAGTGTTTAATAAAATGTACAATACAATTTAAGCAACGTTTTAAACAATGTTCCCTAGGACTCTGTTCATCTACATGCTTTGAATAAACAATGCAATAATAAAAGACAGAGTGCCGGCGGTTCCCATGATCAATCGGCTCCTCCGCTAGCCCTCCCGGTGTTGTCCCAAGTAACCCGAAAGATAAATAAGGGTGAGTATAAACATACTCGGTAAGAATCCCAACCGGGGTACAATACGATACATCAGTCATCTAGCACCTCAACATGCAAGCAAATGACTATCAACACAGATCATAACTCAACGAGCTCATAAAACAAGATGCGAAACATCTAAGTCTCTTACTTCCGGAATCATCGGAAGTCTCCTACTTCCGGCCTAATGATTGGTTCTCATAACCAATCCCGGGACATCTCCGAGGGTCTTTCTCCTCGGCCAATTGATCACCTCAAAACCGATCCCAAAGATGTCCGACACCCTCGAGGTCTTTCTCCTCGACCATATGATCACTCAAAAGCCGATCCCAATGGGTGTCCTCAAGGGCCTCTTACCCTCGCTATAACCGACTATCGGAGAGTACCGAAGTCCGGCTCTAAACGAAAGGAACTGGTGTACTCACGAACATTAGCCCGGGGAGCTCTCGAACAAGCTACTAACGCTGTGTCAGCGCGCACACCGCATGCTCTTCTGCAACCGGCGTAAATGCGGGGCCTAAGGGCAAACTACGCGGGCCGTGTGCGCATGCCTAAGACTCGGAACGGTGTCACCGAACACGAGTGCGAGGCCTCGGCACTCATCTGCGCGCGGCTGTACCACCGACACGAAGCTAAGAACCGCCAAGGCGCAGCTTGCACCGCTGGCGGTTCCGCTCTAGCAGCTACAAACTAGGCTTATGCCGATGTGGTAGCTACATCCACATCGGCCGCCGGGGGAAGCAATGTACGTTATGCTTCGCTCTACTTTCGGCCGGTGGGGACAAAGTACGTTATGTCCGCTCTCACCTCGGATGATGACAAACCCTACTACGCTATCTAAGAATACCGAGTAAATCAATGATTCCCGGCTAGCAAGCAATGACCGACATCAATCACGTTTACCTAGCATGATACTACAACTTAAACAGAATCACAAGCATGCTTTGGAAGAACAAACCTAGCATGGCACTAACATGTAAAATCAACAATCATGCTAGCAAGAGATCAAACAAAGTCGCCTATCACTATCATGCTCATAACAATCAAAGAAACATACAAGGCACAATCGAGATATATCGCAGGGTTCACACAACCACGGTAAGAAATCCTTACCGGGACAAGCGAGAAAATAATCACAAATCAACCAAGCAATCCTCGAGCCTCTAATCGAACCCAAACAACCTAAACATAAAATAAAGCAACCCAAATCAAATACATAAAATGTACCCAAATAAATCCCTAAACAAAGACCCAACAAATCGGGGCCCAACGAAGAAAGACTCGAGAAATACCATCCGAGAAACCACAAGGCTCAAGGCCAACCAAAGACACAACAGTGTGGTGCGGGCGCAGAAGAGCAGTACCGGCCGGGCGCTGGGCACAGCGCTGGGCACCGGGCGCAGGCGTGGCGCTGGCGCCGCACGCGCGCTACTGGGCGAGGCAAGGCGCACGCAGCGCGGCTCGAGCTCGGTGGCGATTTACACACGGCGCGCGCTTTGGACAGAGGAGGGCGCGACGGGCGCGCGGCGCGGCGACGCGACGCGACGGGCTCGGGCGCTCGGGAAGGCACGACGACCTGCTGAGGCGAAGCGACTAGGTGCGGCGTGGGCTCGGGCGACTCGACACGACTGGGCGACACGGAGGCGGCACGGGCGATCTGATCTGGGCTCGGCGCGACTAGGGCGAGGGGCGATGCAGATCTGGACTTCTCGGCGCGACCAAGGCGACACGAAGATGGCTCGGCGATGCAGATCTGGGCTCGGCGCGACTAGGGCGAGGGGCGATCAGACGGGCGCTGGGTGGCTTTGGCACGGCGCATGCATGGGTGAATCAAGCGGCTGGAGCGAGGGCGCGGCTAGGGCTGGACATGGGCGACTAGGGTGGGCATGGTGCGCCAAGGGGTCGCTCGAGTGGAGGATAGAGAAAAGGAGAGAAAATGAATTTTGGGGATTTTGGAAAATAAAAGGGAAAAATAAAAGGAAAAAGGGAATAAAAAGGAAAAATGGGATTTTATCCTTCTTTCCATCCTTAACCAATTTTCTTTCCAAATTTAAATAAGTCTTAAAGTCCTTAAATCCCATTTCCCGGCTTCCTCCTTCGAGACCCGGCTGAAGCAACCTTTTCCAAACAATAACTCTCACTTAAACAAACTCCCAAATCATCTCTAAGGGCCTGGGCTCGAATCCCAAAGGAAACACCCAAACAACGATCACTTTGCCCAAAACCCAAATCACAACCAAACTCCCAAACGAATACCCCAAACATCTCGGGACTTGCAGCCACCAACATACAAGCCTCAACAAAGGCAGGAGCTGCCTCGAAGCCCTGAAAAACCACAAATCCTGCCCGGGGAGCAAAAAGACCAAAATACCCCTAAGGGTCAAAACAGCTCTAACGGCCCAACCGAACCACTGAATCTGAACCGGAAGCACCTCGAGAACTGGAATAGAAAACTGGGCCGTTACAATTTTAGAACCCCATTCGGGTTGGGTCGTTACACTTACACCTCAATCAGTGATGCCCATCAGGGTCTTACACACATGGATGCCCATCGGGGTCTTACACCTCAATCAGTGATGCCCATCGGGGTCTTACACACATGGATGCCCATCGGGGTCTTACACCTCAATCACTACTGCCCATCATGGTCTTACACATACGGATGCCCATCGGGGTCTTACACCTCTAGCTATCAATGCTGCCCAACAGGGACTTACACACCTAGGATGCCCATCGGGGACTTACACCAGCTAGCAACACGGAGACGCCCATCGGGGTCTTACACTCCCTAGAAACCTTATAATGCCCATCAGGGACTTACACACAAGGGAACAATGTAGTGCCCATAAGGGACTTACCTACACTGGCACCGCATTGGTGCCCATCGGGGACTTACCCAAGCGGTACCTAAACTAGATCTCCTACAACGTTCTTGTAACAGCCCGGTTTTCAGCTAAACGGAAATAGTTTTAAAAAAAAAGGGAAATAGGAGTTGGAATTAAATAAGGGAAAAATAAATGCATTGGCCAGGGCTCGAAGGGGGAGTCTTGGGAAGGTCATTTGAGATTCCCAAGTCTATTTAACTTAAGGAAGGAAGAAAAGAAAAAAAACTCTCTCTCTCTCTCTCTCTCTCTCTCTCTCTCGCAAAACCCTAACCCTCACGCCCAACACCCACGCCGCACGCCTCGCTCACATCCATGCACAAGCGCCGCACCAAGCCGCCACCCAGCCCACCCACACCGCGCGACGCCTGCGCCACACTGCTGCACCGCACCGAGCCATCTCTGGTCCAGATCGCGTCGGCGCAGCCACCGCCCGATCGCCGCACTCTGCTCGCTCGCCAGACGCTGCTGCCGCCGCTTAGCCTCTCGCTCGCGCCCAAGCGCACCGGTCGTGTAGCCCGCCTCCACGCCTCGCAGACGACAAAGACTTAGCGCCCGCATCGCGTTGCTCGCTCGCCAAAGGCCGCCCCAGCGTGTCTCTCGTTCGAGCGCTAGCCTCGCGGCCTTAGGTCGCCCTCACGCCGCCACCGTCGACGCTTTGACAGCGCGCCGCCCGTGTGTCACTACGCGAGCTGCCGGCGCCTGCTAACGCCAGCGGCGCCCTCCTACTGCTAGCTGCGAGACGTGTGCCTTCTCGGTTGGTAAATTCCCGAGCCTCCACCCTTTGGACTTCCTGATTTTAGATGTCATTTATTAATTAGGATATTTTATTACTTGTTTAGGTTGCTCGGGTTCGCTTAAAAGCTCGAGGGTCGTTATTTGATTCGGGATAGTTAACCTCTACTTATTTCCAGGTAAGGATTCTTACCCGGGTTGTGTGGACCTGCGAATAGTTGATAGCACGCTGATTCTTTGTAATTATATGAGTTTCTAGTGATAGGTTTCATGTTTTCTTTTGATTCATGTTCGTGACATGTTTACATCCCGTTAGTTCCATGTTAGGCTTTCCTATCTTGATAGAACCATGCCGCCATTTGTATGTTTGCTAGATCCAAGTTACTGGTTAGATGTGTGATGTATAGTGTAGAGGACCGTAGAGGCAACTAGTTTGGGGTCCCGCTCGGGCAAGACCCGATGGACATCTGGAGGTGTAAGGCCCTATGGGCATCCTAGGTGTGTAAGGCCCACTGGGCATCACTGATTCTGGAGGTGTAAGGCCCTATGGGCATCCTAGGTGTGTAAGGCCCACCGGGCATCACCGATTCGGAGGTGTAAGGCCCTATGGGCATCCTAGGTGTGTAAGGCCCACTTTGGGCATCACCGATTCGAGGTGTAAGGCCCTATGGGCATCCTAGGTGTGTAAGGCCCCACTGGGCATCACTGATTCTGGAGGTGTAAGGCCCTATGGGCATCCTAGGTGTGTAAGGCCCCACTGGGCATCACTGATTCTCGAGGTGTAAGGCCCAATGGGCATCCTATGGTGTGTAAGGCCCCACTGGCATCACCGAGTCCTAGATTGTGTAAGGCCCGAAGGGCATCCAAGCGTAGGGCGTGGGAGAGGCCGTTGATGGAAGCCCTTGAATAGGCTCGCCTAGAAGTAGCCCATAGCCTAAACCAACCGTTTACGCTTTAAGTCTTTGTATGGTTGCTCTGTCAGTGTGCTAAATCGGATGATTTCGTATTGTACCCGATTGGGGATTCTTCTTGAGTAACTTGTTGCTCACCCTTATTTTTTGTGGCTTTCCACCAGGTAACTTGGGACAGAGGCTGGATGGCTAGGAGGAGGCGGCTCGATGATCATGGATAGCTTACTCTGAGTTGCACGTTCTTTTAATGTTTTCTTTGATGATTTAGCATGTAGTGGGACTTGGGTCCCTAGGAAAAGCACTCAAAAATCTATTTTATGTTTCTCGTCTCTGCTTTCCCTTGATTTGTTTTTAAGAAAGTGCGTCGAGTCATCTACCATTTTATTTTAAATGGAATTATATTTTCTTTGTTTTGAATGTGCTTACTTCAAAGATTTAAATTTCAAACTCTGAATGAAGTTTTACATTCCTAATCATGCATGCTAAGTAAGGACTTTAGGATAGAGACCGTTTCTTTGGGTCGGGTCCTTACAGTTGGTATCAGAGCTCAGAGTTATAGGTTCTGTAGACTGACCTGCAGTTGTAGGTTGTTTTTCCATGATCATCAGCGCTCCGCCAGCCATCAAGTATGTCCGTAAGTTTAAAGTTAAGGGTTAAGAATTACAATACCGGTTGCACCTTGCATGTACATGACTGGTTGTTGTAGAGCAGGGAAGACAGGTTCTTACTCATTGTTGGTTTGGCTGTAGATTTCTGGTATGCCAGTCACTCGTAGAGGGCAGGGAGGCTCGAGGCCGACCACCCAGGGCATTCGTATCGATTCTGACACCGGGGGGATCTCGTTCCAAGCTTATGCTGATGTTAGGCCACCGTCAGGCCCTTCAACTGTGTTGCCCGGAGAGGGCGTAGGGGCAAGTGAGCCTCGAGAGGCTGCACCGGGAGCTGCTTTTGTGGAGTCTATGAGGGCTTTTATGGTTGGGTTGCTAGCCGACCAGAGGGCCGAGCAGAGAGCTGAAACGCAAGCTTTGTTAGCTGCGCAGAGGGAGGAGTCCCGCGTTCAGATATTGCAGCTGACCGAGTTGGTTCGATGAGAGGATCGCGCTGCCACCAAGACCGCCAGCCTCGCAGAGCCAATTGTGAATGAGGCCGTTATGGCGGAAGGTGCCGAGGATCTAGGCAAGTGGTCAAGGATTTTGTAAAATGGAAGCCGAGAAGTTTAGTGCCCTGGGAACCGTTGGTAGCCGCCACGTGGATTGGCCGAGTTAGAATATACGTTTATGGTAATGGAGTGTCTCGAGGTGCAATGAGCTCGATGTGCAAATCACGTATTAGCCAGATACAACTAAGTGGTGGTGGATTCCACCTTAAGTGAGAGACCACTGGTCTCCACTCGCCACCGGGAGTTCTTCAAGGCCGAGTTCAAGGAAAAATTTATCAGCGAAGAAGCCCAAGAAAAGATGATTGAGCTGTTTTCAAACCTTAAGCAGGGGTCTGACTCGATCGAAGTGTACGAGAAGAGTTCTCAGAGTATGGATACTTCGCGCCACAGCTGTTTGCTACCCCGGAACTGAAGATCAGGAAGTTTATTGCGGGTTTGAGACAGGGAGTGTCTCAGGATGTTAGGGCACAGGCCCCAGAAACTTTTGCCAAGGCAGTACAGTTGGCAACGATTTATGACGGGAA
Source organism: Sicyos edulis (assembly GCA_036507275.1). Classification (NCBI taxonomy): domain Eukaryota; kingdom Viridiplantae; phylum Streptophyta; class Magnoliopsida; order Cucurbitales; family Cucurbitaceae; genus Sicyos; species Sicyos edulis. The sequence goes on along the minus strand of CM071846.1, from coordinate 45,186,061 downwards.
GTATCCTCCAGAGCAGGTTGTTAGTATCGTAGTGTCTAAGGCCCCAGTGTACTCGGGCCAGAAGCGCAAGTTTGACTCAGGGAGCAATGTCCGGGGGGACGGTCAGCGCCCCCAGGGTTCTTATCATGGCGAGACCAAGATCGAGACCAGAATCGTGATCACCTCGCCAACAGGCGTAGGGAGGCCGCCACCGTATTGTAGATCCTGCGGGAAGCAGCATTGGGGACCTTGTGGTGGTAACCCTAGAGCTTGTTTCAACTGTGGAAAGGAAGGGCATCGGGCCCGGCACTGCAACCAGAAGGCAGTGATGGCTCAGCCAGCTCAGCAGCAAGGGAGGGTGTATGCTAAGACCCGCTAGGAGGCTGAGAAAGTCGGGGCCGCAGTGGCAGGTACACTTCCAGTTCTCGACCACCTTGCCTTTGTATTATTTGATTCGGGTTCCACGCATTCTTTTATTTCTGCTGTGTTTGCTGAGCATGCTTGCATGATTTTAGAACCCTTAGGATTTGAGTTATTCTGTCGCTACTCCCTGGAGCTAGTATGATGGCTAGTCGGAAGGTAAGGGAGGGTCGAGTACAAGTATCCGACGAGTCTCTGCAGGTTACACTCATAGTGTTAGCTATGAGTGGTTTTGATGTGATCCTCGGCATGGATTGGTTAGCTGATAACCACTGCCACCAGAAGGAGGTAGTGTTTAGACCGCCGGGCAAGCCCAGTTTTAGATTTTGGGGCACCCAGAGGGGGTGTGTCCGCCCGGTGATTTCGGCACTAAAGCCCGCCGCTTGCTAGCTCGAGGGCTTGGGCTTTCTTAGCTAAGTTGGCCGGGAGGACCTTGATCGGGTATCTGTTGAGCAAGTGCCCGTTGTGCGTGAGTTTGCGATGTTTTTCCCAAGAGTTGCTCGGTCCGCCGCCAAAGCGGGAGGTGGATTTCTCAATAGAGCTTGAGCCGTAGACTCGCCCTATTTCAAAGGCTCCTTATCGTATGGCGCCACCAACTAAAGGAGTTAAAGGATCACCGCAGGAGTTGCTTGATAAAGGGTTTATTAGGCCAAGTGTGTCCTCGTGGGAGCACCCGTGCTATTTGTCAAGAAAAGGATGGCTCGATGCGTCTATGCATCGATTCTGAGGAATTGAACAAGGTGACCGTCAAGAACAAGTATCCACCGCCACGCGCATCGATGATCTGCTTGATCACCTTCAGGGAGCTTGTGTGTTTTCGAAAATTGATTTGAGGTCGGGCTACCACCGCTTAAGGATTCGGGATGCGAGATATCCCCAAGACAAATGCTCGTGTCGTCGAGGTATGGTCATTATGAGTTCGTAGTCATGTCTTTCGGATCGACGAACGCCCCACCGCATTTATGGACATGATGGACAGAGTGTTCAAGGCCTTCTTGGACCGCTTTGTCATCGTATTTATAGATGACATTCTTGTGTACTCTAAGTCTAAGGAGGACCATGCTTCGCACCGAGAGAGATTTTTGACAAATTTTTGCGCGAGATCCAGCTTTATGCAAAGTTTTCAAAGTGTGACTTTTGGCTTGAGGAGGTAGTTTTCTCCGGGACACGTTGTGTCTAAGGAGGAGTGGTGGGGACCCTTCAAGATAGAGGCCGTTAGTTCGTGGGCCATACCGACGACTGTGTTGGAGATTAGTAGTTTTCTGGGTCTGGCCGGATATTACCGCCGCTTCGTTCAGAACTTCTCTGCCATAGCCGCCCCGCTTACTCGATTGACGAGGAAGGGTGTTGATTTCGTTTGGGATAGGAAGTGCGATGAGAGTTTTGCTAAGCTAAAGAGCAGTTTGACGTCGCCTTGGTGTTGGCGCTTTGGAGGGAACGGGGTTTTGTGGTGTACAAATGATGCCAAAAAGTTTGGTTTGGGTTGCGTTTTGATGCAACACGGTAAGGTGATAGCGTGCGCTTCGTGCAGCTTGAAACCGCACGAGCGCGTAATTACCCGACTCATGATATGGAGTTGGCAGCGGTCGTCTTTGCACTTAAGATTTGGAGGCACTACTTGTATGGGGAAAAGATTCAGATTTTCTCGGATCACCAAAGCCTCAAGTATTTCTTCACTCAGAAGGACCTGAACATGAGGCAGAGGAGGTGGTTGGAGCTCGTGAAGGATTACGACTGTGAGATCTTGTATCACCCTGGAAAAGCTAATGTTGTGGCTGATGCACTAAGTAGAAAGGCCTCGCATCTGGCAACATTGGCAAACCCCAAGAGTATCATCAGGAAGGATCTCGAGAGGGCGGAAATAGCAGTGTTGTTAGGGGATGTTACCGCTGTGGTAGCTCAATTGACCATCCAAATTTCTCGATAAGGCAAAGGATTATCGACAGCCAGCTGAAAGATCCTAAGTTAAAAGGGTTGTATGAGAGGGTTCAGGCTGACGGTGACTTCGACTTTGTGATACTTGCAGATGGGGGTCTGAGATATAAAGGTCGGCTGTGTGTTCCAGCCGATGCCGGTATTCGCACAGAGTTATTGACCGAGGCTCACACCTCGCCTTTTTCTTGGCACCCAGGATGTAACAAGATGTACCAAGATCTTAAACAAACTTTTTGGTGGATGGGGATGAAGAGGGAGATTGCCCAGTTCGTCAGTCGGTGTCTCACCTATCAACAGGTGAAGGCGCCCAGGCACAAGCCAGCAGGTTTGTTGCAACCGCTCGGGGTGCCACAGTGGAAGTGGGAGGAGATCACCATGGATTTTATCTCGGGTTTGCCCAGGACTCCTAGAGGTTATGCACAGATTTGGGTGATCGTTGACAGGTTGACCAAGTGTTCACACTTCATTCCCGGCAGGATAAGCTATACCGTGGAGCAGTGGGCACAGTTGTTCCTTGAGCAGATAGTTAGGTACCACGGAGTGCCAGTTAAAATTATCTTCGACCGAGATTCCCGTTTTACATCACGATTTTGGAAAGCCCTTCAGCAGATTTGGGGTGAGTGCACTACAAGATAACCTTCCACCCCCAGACCGATGGCCAGACTGAGCGGGTTAATCAGATCTTAGAGGATATGTTGCGAGCTTGTGTGTTGGATTTTCCTGGTAGTTGGGACCAGTACTTGTATTTGATGGAGTTTGCCTACAACAACAGTTTCCAATCGACCATTCAAATGGCACCGTTTGAGGCGTTGTATGGTAAGCGCTGCAGATCCCCGACATTCTGGGAAGAGGTTGGTGACCGACAGGTGTTAGGCCCGGAGTTGCTTCAGCTGACCAATGAGGCTGTCCAAAAAATCAGAGCTCGTATGCTGACCGCCCAGAGCAGACAGAAGAGCTACGCCGATGTTAGGCTTAGGGAGCTGGAGTTTGAGGTTGGCCAGCATGTTTTCCTCAAGGTAGCTCCGATGCGTGGGGTTCTGAGGTTCTGTAAAAAGGGGAAACTGAGCCCCAGGTTTGTTGGACCTTTTGGGGTCATTGAGAGGGTTGGGGCTGTGGCCTATCGGTTAGCGTTGCCGCCGTCCTTGGCTGTAGTGCATAGTGTGTTCCACGTTTCGATGCTCCGCCAGTATGTGGCAGACCCTTCGCACGTCATAGATTTTGAGCCCTTGTAGTTGAACCATGACCTGAGCTTTGAGGAGAAGCCCATAAAGATCCTGGCATTTGAGAAAAAGGTTTTGAGGAACTGGGCCATTGACCTAGTGAAAGTGCAGTGGCGGAATCAGGGAGTTGAGGAAGCTACTTGGGAGTTGGAAGGGGGGATGAGGAGGAGTTACCCAGAGTTTTTTTAGGAACAGCGACTTCCGGGGACGGAAGTCTTCTAAGGAGGGAGTATTGTAACAGCCCGATTTTTAGCTAAACGGAAATAGTTTAAAAAAAAAGGGAAATAGGAGTTGGAATTAAATAAGGGAAAAATAAATGCGTTTGCCAGGACTCGAAGGGGGAGTCTTGGGAAGGTTATTTGAGATTCCCAAGTCTATTTAACTTAAGGAAGGAAGAAAAGAAAAAAAAAACTCTCTCTCTCTCTCTCTCTCTCTCTCTCTCTCGCAAAACCCTAACCCTCACGCCCAACACCCACGCCGCACGCCTCGCTCATCATCGCCGGCCGCACTGCCACTGCCACCCAACCCACACCGCCGCACGCCCTGCTGGCCACTGCCGCACCGCACCGAGCCATCGCCAGTCCAGACCACGTCGTGCAGCCACTTCGCCCGCCACCCGCCACCTCTCGCTCGCTCGACGCTGCTGGCGCCGCTTAGCTCTCTGCTTTGCTCGCGCCCAATAAGCACCGGGGCTCGTGTAGCCCGCCTCCGCGCCAAGACGACAAGACTTCCCAGCGCCCTTGACCGCGTCGCTCCGCTCGCCAACGCGCCGTCCCAGCGTGTCGCTCGTTCGCGCGCCAGCCTCGCAGCCCAGGTCGCCCTCGCGTTGCCGCCGTCCAGACGCCTTGATAGCGCGCCCGCCCAGCGTGTCAGCTCGCTCTGCTGCGCGCCCGAGCCAGCGCCAGCGCCCGTCCCTGCTGCTTGCTGCCGAGACGTGTGCCTTCTTGGTTGGTAAATTCCCGAGCCTCCACCCTTTGGACTTCCTGATTTTAGATGTTGTTTATTAATTAGGATATTTTATTACTTGCTTAGGTTGCTCGGGTTCGCTTAAAAGCTCGAGGGTCGTTATTTGATTCGATAGTTAACCTCCACTTATTTCCGTGTAAGGATTCTTACCCGGGGTTGTGTGGACCTGCGAATAGTTGATAGCACGCTGATTATCAGATTATATGAGTTTCTAGTGATAGGTTTCATGTTTTCTTTTGATTCATGTTCGTGACATGTTTACATCCCGTTAGTTCCATGTTAGGCTTTCCTATCTTGATAGAACCATGCCGCCATTTGTATGTCGCTAGATCCAAGTTACTGCTTAGATGTGTGATGTATAGTATAGAGGACCGTAGAGGCAACTAGTTTGGGGTCCCGCTCGGGCAAGACTTGATGGACATCTGGAGGTGTAAGGCCCTATGGGCATCCTAGGTGTGTAAGGCCCACTGGGCATCACTGATTCTGGAGGTGTAAGGCCCTATGGGCATCCTAGGTGTGTAAGGCCCACTGGGCATCACTGATTCTGGAGGTGTAAGGCCCTATGGGCATCCTAGGTGTGTAAGGCCCACTGGGCATCACTGATTCTGGAGGTGTAAGGCCCTATGGGCATCCTAGGTGTGTAAGGCCCCACTGGGCATCACTGATTCTGGAGGTGTAAGGCCCTATGGGCATCCTAGGTGTGTAAGGCCCCACTAGGCATCACTGATTCTCGAGGTGTAAGGCCCAATGGGCATCCTATGGTGTGTAAGGCCCCACTGGGCATCACTGAGTCCTAGATTGTGTAAGGCCCGAAGGGCATCCAAGCGTAGGACCTAGGAGAGGCTGTTGATGGAAGCCCTTGAATAGGCTCGCCCTAGAAGTAGCCCATAGCCTAAACCAACCGTTTATGCTTTAAGTCTTTGTATGGTTGCCTGTCCGTGTGCTAAATCAGATGATTTCGTATTGTACCCCGATTGGGGGTTCTTACTGAGTAACTTGTTGCTCACCCTTATTTTCTGTGGCTTTCCACCAGGTAACTTGGGACAGAGGCTGGATGGCTAGGAGGAGGCGGCTCGATGATCATGGATAGCTGACTCTGAGTTGCACGTTCTTTTAATGTTTTCTTTGATGATTTAGCATGTAGTGGGACTTGGGTCCCTAGGAAAAGCACTCAAAAATCTATTTTATGTTTCTCGTACCGTTTCCCTTGATTTGTTTTTAAGAAAGTACTGATCAGTCATCTACCTGTTTATTTTAAATGGAATTATATTTTCTTTGTTTTGAATGTGCTTACTTCAAAGATTTAAATTTCAAACTCTGAATGACGTTTTACATTCCTAATCATGCATGCTAAGTAAGGACTTTAGGATAGAGACCGTTTCTTTGGGTCGGGTCCTTACAGTTCTACACTCTACGTCACCTGTCTATCTCTAACATGGATTTAACAACATACAACGGAAAACATGGATATGCCGGGATGGGAGAACCTGGCATGGAACTAACGGGATGCAAACATAACACGAACAAGGAATCAAAGTAAGCATAAATCCTATCCACTAGAAACTCATACAGTTACAATAAACCACATGCTATCAAGTATTCGCACGGTCCACACAACCCCGGGTAAGAAATCCTTACCTGGAAGGAAGCAAAACCAACAATCAACAGATGACCCTCGAGCTTCTAAGCGAACCCGAGCAACCTAAGCAAGTAATAAAATCACGCTAATTAACCAAACAGCAGCTAGAATCATAAAGTCCAAAGGGCGGGGCTCGGGAATTTACCAACCGAGAAGGCACCAGGCTCGGCAAGGCAGGGCGTGCGGAGCGATAGGCTGCTCGCGTGTGGTCGAGCGCTGGCGCGGCGCTGCTGGGCGGCTGGTGCAGCAGGGCGCTAAGCTCGGCAGGCAGGACGCGCGGCAGGACGGACGGGCGTGTTGACGCGGTCGGCGCGCTGGTGTGCGGGTGCGGACGAAGCTGGGTGGTGAGCGGGGCGTCGCGTGCGGACGCGAGCTGGCGCCGGCTAGTGAGCTCGCTGGATCAGGAGAGCGGCGACTCTGTGGTGCGGACGGACGGGCGACGCGACCGGTGCGCTGGGGCGCAGTCGTGCGGATGCGTCCGACAGAGGGGCGACCCGATCGGTGCGCTGGGGCGTGTAGTGCAGGCGACGGGCGAAGCTGGGTCGCGCAGTATAGGCGACGGGCTAGCGGCTGTGCGCGGCGGCGGCGGCGAGGTTGTGGGGAGAGGGTGAGGGTTTTGCGAGTGGAGCTCTTTTCTTTTCTCTTTTTTTTTCCTTCCTTTCCTAAATTAAATAGGCCTTGGGAATCTCAAATTCCGTTCCCAAGGCTTCCCCCCTTCGAGCCCTGGCTGACGCGTTTATTTCCTTTATTTAAAACCAAGCTTCCAAACCCCTTTTTAGACCAAGGGTTCGAGTCCTCCCAACAACACCTTTCAGAGAAAAATATATATATATATATATATAAGAACCTTATTTTACATTTAGCTGTAGATCGGGATGTTACATCCTTCGTACCCAACTCTCGGTAACCCTTGAAAAGCTTCTCCTTTCCCTCGTACAACCTCACAATTGTAGTCATCTGACTACCACCAAGTTAGATGTAACAGCCCAGTTTTCTATTCCAGTTTTCGAGGTGCCTTCGGGTCAAGATTCAGTTGTTTGGTTGGGTTTTAGAGCCGTTTGGACCCTTGGGGGTATTTTGGTCTTTTGGCTCTCCGGGCAGGATTTGTGGTTTTCAGGGCTTCGAGGTAGCTCCTGCCTTTGTCGAGGCTTGTTTGTTGGTGGCTGCGAGTCCCGTGGTGTTTGGGCTAGTTGGTTGGATGCTCGGTTGTGGTTTGGGCTTTGGCAAAGTGATGGTTGGTTGTGTGCTTCTTTTGAGGATTCGAGCCCGAGCCTTTAGTGTTGCTTTGGGAGTTGGATTTAAGTGAGTTTGATTGATTGGAAAAGATTTCTTTGATCGGGTCTCGAAGGAGGAAGCCGGGAAATGGGATTTTGAGGTTTTAAGTGGATAAGGATGGAAAATGGAATTTAAATCCCATTTTCCCCTTTTATTTCCCATTTTTCCTTTTTATTTCCTTTTTTCTTTTATTTTTCCCCAAAATCAACTTTCTCTCTCTTTCTCTCTCTATCTCCCGAGCACCCCCACCTAGCCCACCCTAGCCTTGGCTCGCCCAATTTTTGCCCGAGCAAAATTTAGATCGCCCAACGCCCGAGCCAGCCTCGCCCAGCCGAGCCCTGCCCTGCCAAGTCGCGTCGCAGCCCAGGTCGAGTCGCCAGCTCGAGCGTCGCCCAGCCCAAGTCGCCTTAGCCCGAGCGTCGCGCGCCATCGCCAGCCGAGCCCGAGCCCACCCGCGCGCGCCCCGTGTCGCCAGTGTCCGAAGTCGTGCGCCCTCGTGCCGAGCCGCTCCGAGTCGCGTCCCTGTAGCGCGTCGTCGCGCCCGCGCGCCCTCGCCCATGCTGCTCGCCCGCGCGTTTGCGAGCTCTGCTTCGACCAGCGAGCCCTAGCGCCGTGTCAGCGCGCCCCAGCGCCGAGCCAGTGCCCCAGCGCCCAGCCCTGCGCCCAGGCCACGCTGTCATGCGCCCATCACCACCGCCTAGCCCGCGTCAAATGGCCCGTTCGAGTGTCAGCCGCGCCTCGTGAGTTGCTCCCAAGCCGAGCCCTATTTATTTTAGAGTATTTAGGGCTATTTTATGATTATTGATGTGTTTTGCTTGGTTCGTTATAGGTAGCTCGGGTTCGATCGCAGCTTAGGTTTCTTGTGTTTAGAGGTCTTCCGGCCAGGTAAGGATTTCTTACCGGAGTTGTGTGGACCCTACGATATATTATGTGATTGCTGATTGTATGCTTGTTTGTGTTTATTGACATGTTTGGTGATAAGTGCTTTGTTCTGAATTCCCGACTGGCATGATTTCCTGTGTTGTTTCTCATGTTAGTCCATGCTAGGTTGTTCCTTTATGGCATGCTCGTATCTGTCCTTGCTTCGTAGAATCATGCTAGGTTCGTTGTATTCTTATTGAGCAAGTATTGGATGATATTGCTTGTTTGCTAATTTCTAAGGCAGGTTAGAGTTGCAGGTAGATAGCATCATCCGGGCCGGGTGCATAACGTACCTTGCACCCTAACAGGGACGTATGAGATGGAGCTCCGCCCTGATCCCGTTAGGGAATAGCTAACCCTAACGGCTGGCCCTGCAATCTTGGGTGAGGGTGGCAGACTGTTAAATGCCCCAACGGTCGGGATGATGACTTGGCATTGCCTCGTCCCTGGCAGCCGGCATGTCCTCAGCATGTTTGGCAGTAGCCCCTGATTGCCACCTGTTAAGGTAAGGACGGTTTCCTGGTGTAAGCCTACCACGACCCGTTCCTTAGCCCCAAAGCGGTGGTTCAGCCGACATAGTTTACGTGTCCAGGTCTCACACCCCTATGTCAGTGACACCGATCCAAAGAATTAGTTAGGCGTGGTGACTGGACATGGGCAGCTTGCCTCTAGACCCGGCACCCCCCCATGGTCTGCAATAGCAAGCGGTGCATGTTTACGCTCATTACAGCGCCGACCGGAGAGCTCCTCGGGATCTTGAGCTAGTGTACCTTTCGTCGACAGTAGACAGGCTGAGGCCGAGACTTGTTTCTCGTATAGGGCGACTTGTGTGATGTGTTGTGTGGTGATTTATTTCCAGACTAAGACCCTGAGTTGGCATCCGAGGCCCAAGTGTGGGCTAAGCTATGTGCTCTATTCTGTGTTTACATTCATAGCTTGCATATCTTTCTGCTAGATGACCATGTATATCGTATTGTACCCCGGTTGGGGATTCTTACTGAGTAATTCGTTACTCACCCTTACTTATCTTTCAGGAAACCATGGCGCGAGGCAGGATGGCTGGAGGAGGAGCTGTGATTATGGAAAACCCGTTGTTCAACTCTGAGTCTTATGTCTTGTATTTATGTTTTAAATGTCCTCTGAATGCATGTAGTTGGGCACGGAGCCCTAGGTTGTTTTATGAATGTATTTCCGGATTCTAGCATTGTTGTAAATATTGTAAAGTTGTATGTTTTTAATAAATCTCTGATCAGAGTAAGTTTTGGAAATGTATTTGTCTTGGAACAGTGCTTGGAAACAGGACAGTTTCAAGAATTTTGTATTGACTTTTAAATGAACTCTTGCCGGTTTTGGTTTTTACTTAGAATCCAAACAACCATCTTGCAAATTCTAGTGTTGATTTGTATGCATGCATTGAGGTAATGGCTCATTTAGAGCCCCATTCGGGTCGGGTCCTTACAGCTTGGTATCGAGCTCGAGTCATAGATTCTCAGAGACCGACCTTTTGTTGTAGGTCATTTTTCCATGATCATCAAGACTCCGACACCATCAGTACGCCTAAGTTATCATTTTAAAGAAAAGGGGTAAGATTTACAATACTTTTCATCTAGCTTTTATGCCTTGTGTAGTGTTGTGTAGCGGAGACGAGCATGTTCTGACTCTTTGTGTTTGGGCTTTGTGAGCCATCATGCCCACTTTTTCGCAGAGAGCGAGCAGTTTGTTTAGCAGCTTGTTGAGGTATCCAGATAGATTCGGATGCCCCTGGGACATCGTTCCAGAGGGAGGCATAGCTTAGACTCCCGCCGGCCATTTGTGGCCCGATTCTTTCTTTTCCCTAGTGAGAGGATGGAGGTGCTTCGTGCGGATCGCCAAAGATGTTGATCGCACCTGCAGGAGCAGGACGCTTGGCATGTCCGACCGAGGAGTTGGACCGATCGTGTTGATGTTGAGGCCGCGTCCAGGGTTGTTAGGCCCGCATGCCAGATTTGGCCCCGACAGTTGAGTTGCCTAGAGAAGGGGTACAGGCTAGCAGCGCCTCAGAGTGAGACTCCTTGAGCAGAGTGTGCTCCAGCCATGAGAGATTTGATGGCAGGTCTTTAGCTATCGAGCGCGAGACCAGTGCGCAGCTTTGTAGCGCGTAGTGAGGAGTCCCGGCACGAGATAGCCCAAATGTCCGAGTGTAACGGCCTGTGTTTCGTCCCCGCTTCCGGTATGCCCTAGGGGTATTTTAGTAATTTGGTCGGGCCGTCAGGGCCGTTTATGTCTTTTTCCAGTTGCTAAAATTATTGGATGGATTTATGAAGGTTTTTTAGGCTTTGTGGTTTGGTTTGAGCATGGGTAGATGCAAAAGTAAAAATAAAGGAATTTGTGCTGCAGCCGGGGTTTGAACCCGGGTCTCCTGGGAAGCTTGTAGAGATGTGTGCCAATTGAGCCATTAGGTGCTCTTGTTGCTCTTTCTGCATCACATCTTAGTTAACCTTGGATCTTTGGTGTTTGGTGCATTTGGTTAAATGAAATAGAAATTAGGTTTGTTGTGTTTTCTTCTCCAAAAGAGTTGTGGCCGCCCAAGCTTTCTCCCAAGCTCTCCTTGCCGATTCTTCATCCTTGCATCTCCTTGGGTTCGATCATCATCATTCCGGGTAAGTCTTCGTCTTCTTCATCTTCTCATTTGGGTGTTTTGTAAAGACCCGACCCAAAAGGGGCTCTAAATGGGCCTTTACCCCAATGCATGTAGTGAAAATAAAAGACATCATGAAAAATACATTTCGGATCCCAAGTAAAAACAGAAACATTCAACAACCAAAACATACATTTCTAAAAGCATACTCTGATCAGAGATTTATTTAAACCATTAAAACAATCCACAAGTACAAATATGCTGGAATCCATAAAACGTAAGAAAACATCCTGGGGCTCTGTGCCCGTCTACATGCATTCAGGGGAAATAACAAAAGTCAAGAGTCATGATAAATAAATAAAATAATCAGAGATGACAGCAGGATTCCATGATCACAGCTCCTCCTTCAGTCATCCTGCCTCGCGCCATGGTTACCTGAAAGATAAGTAAGGGTGAGTAACGAATTACTCAGTAAGAATCCCCAACCGGGGTACAATACGATATACATGATCATCTAGAAGATTGTATGCAAGCTATGAGTACAAACACAGAACAGAGCACATAGCTTAAGTCCACACTTGGACCTCGGATGCCATCTCAGGGTCTTAGTCCGGAAAAAAAACCACAACACACTATACGCGCTATACGGGAACGAGTCCCGCCTCACCGCCTCACATGCCGATACGAAAGGTGCACTAGCTCAAGATCCCGAGGAGCTCTCGATCGGCTACCCAGTAATGAGCGTAAGCGCGCACCGCATGCTCACGCAAACTCGGGGTGCCGGGGGTCTAGTGGCAAGCCGCCCGTGTTCGATCACCATGCCTAACTAAATCTCGGATCGGTGTCACCGACATAGGGGTGTGAGACTCGGACACGTGAACTATGTCACCTGAACCACCGCACCTGAGGCTAAGGAACCGGTCGTGGTAGGCTTACACCGAGAAGCGTCCTTGCCCTAACAGTGGCAATCAAGGGCTACGGCCGAACACGCCGAGGACGTGCCGATCGCCGGGACGAGGCAATGCCAAGTCATCATCCCGACCGTTGGGGCATTTAACGATCGCCACCCTCACCCAAGATTGCGGGGCCTACCGGTTGGGATAGCTAATCCCTCACGGGGTCCAAGGACGGAGAACTGTCTCGAACGTCCTTGCCATAGATGCAAGATACTTTATGCATCGGGCCTCTGATGATGCTATCTACCCGAATTCTAAACCTTAACAATAATAATAATAACAATTCAATCAATGCACCCAATACGTGCTCAATGATACAAGGAACCTAGCATGATACTACGAAGCAAGAACAGATATCGAACATGCTAGAATAGAACAACCTAGCATGGGCTAACATGAGAAACAATACAAGAGTTCATGCCAATCAGAATTGAAATGAGCACCTAGGGCTAAACATGCTAGTAATCATACACAGGCATACAAAACAACAATCACAAATATACCGCAGGGTCCACACAACCCCGGTAAGAAATCCTTACCTTGGCCGGGAGGCAACTACACACAAAATCCTACGCTGCGATCGATCCCAAGCTAGCTAACGGGAACCTAACAAACACAATAGAAATCACCATCATAGCCCTAAAATATAATAAAACAAGCGAGCTCGGCTCAAGGGGGCACTCACACGGCACGACGACACGGGGCCGAGTCTTCCGGCAGTGGTGCGGTGCACTGGCCGGGCGCGGCGCGGCATTGGCGCCGCGCGCGCCTTGCGGACACTGGCGGGGCTAGGCGCTGGCTGCGCGCTGGCACGGCACGGCACCTAGTGCCCAAAGGAGAAAAGACTCGGGAATTACCGACCGAGAAGACACAAGGTCACGCCCTAACCCGCACGGCAGGCAGGTGTCGTCCGTCGCCAAGGACAAGCGGCGCGCGCGGCGTTGGTCGCCGCACTGGCGCTGGCGCCGCGCAAGGATAAGCGAGGGCGTCTGCAGACGCGGGCTGCCGCAGCGAGCGAACACGCTGGTCGCGTCGCTAGCGGCGAGACGTCGGTTCGCAAGGCGACAGCGGCGGCGACGCTTTTGGGCGGGAGCGAGCGGTGCTGGGCGACGCGTCGGGGAGGTAGCGAGTGGAGCGGCGCGGCGCGTCTGGGCGGCCTTGTGCGGAACGGCGCAGCGCATCTGGGCGCGCCTGGGCTGGGCGATGCAACGCCGGGCGCACTGGCCGGGCGATGATAACGCGCGTTGGGCGCACTGGGCCGGGCGATCTGCGTGGCGTCTGGTGCGGCGTGGTTGGGTAGGGTCATCTGTCTGGGGTGATTGGTCTGATGATGCGCCGGGGTGTGGTGCGGCTAGGGCATGGCTGGGCGGCTAGGGTTGGCTTTTCTTGGTGAGGTCGGCTAGGAGAGAGAGAGAGAGAGAGAGAGAGAGAGAGAGATTGCAAAACAAGGGGAAAGGGACTTTCTTGATTTTTCTTCCCTTTTCCTAATTTAAATGGGTCTAAATACCCTTCCCAAAGGTTCCTCTTTCAAAACCCGGCCCGAACAAACTTTTCTTTCTAGAAAAACTCTTTTTCCTACAAACTCCCAAAACCATTTAGGGCAACGGTTCAAATACCAAAGGAAGCACTCAAAAACCCATTAATTTTGCCAATAACTAAAATACCTCCAAACTCCCAAACAACTTGCCCAAACCTCTTGGGTCTTGCAACCAACAACCACCAACCTTCGACGAAGGCAAGAAAGGACCTGAAATCTTGAAAATCCTCAAAACCCTGACCGGGGGCAAAAAGACCAAAATACCCCTAAGGGTTAAAACAGCTCTAACGGCCCATCCGAACATCCGAATAATGATCTGAAATCACCTGGGTAACCGAAATAGAAAACTGGGCCATTACAAGCCCCGACGCTCGCCCGCGCGCCGTCCCAGCGAGCCCGCTCGCTCGCGCGTCGCCTCTACAGCCCGATCGCCCGCACACTGCTGCGCCGTCCAGACACCGTGCCCCGCGCCTGCTCCTGCGCGTCCACTCACCTTGCCGCGCGCCTGCTCCAATGTGTCCGCCTGCCTTGCCGTGCGCCCAGCGCCAGCGTCCCTGCCTTACCAGCAGCGCCCAAACTTGCCCCTTGCTGCCGAGAGCCCATGTCCTCTCGGTTGGTAATTCTCGATACTTTTCCCTTTTAGATTTTTAAGCTGTTGGCTGCTGTATATTTATTTAGGATGCTTTTATTATGCCTAGGTTGCTCGGGTTCGTTATAAAGCTCGAGGGTCTTATTTGATTCGTGATAGCTATCTTCCACTTGTTTCCAGGTAAGGATTCCTTACCGTGGTTGTGTGGACCCTGCGATGCTTTCTTGATTGTACCTTATATGCATGTTTACTTCTATGAGCATAATTAGTGGATAGGACAGCTTGTGATTGCATTCTTGCTAGCATGTTTGCTTGTTTGTACATGTTAGTGCCATGCTAGGATTGTTCTTCCAGCATGCTTGAGATTCCTGCTTTAAGTTCGTAGTTCCATGCTAGGTTAGGTATGATTGATGATTATTGTGTATGTTAGCCAGGAATCGTTTACTCTGCACTCTAGCTAGTGTAGTAAGGTTGTCATCATCTAAAGGCTTAGAGCGGACATAACGTACCTTGTCCCCACCGGTCGGGAGTTGAGCGAAGCATAACGTACATTGCTTCCCCCCGGAAGCCAATGAGGAATTAGCTACCTCATTGGCATAAGCCTAGTTTGTAGCTCCGCTAGAGCGGAACCCCATAACGGTGCAAGCCTACCTTGGCCGGTTCTTAGCTTCGTGTCGGTGGTGCAGGCCGCAGATGAGTGCCGAGGGCCTCGCACTCGTGTTCGGTGACACCGCTTCGAGTCTTAGGCATGCGTGCACGGCCCGCGTAGTTTGTACTTAGGCCCCCACATTTACGCCGGTTGCGGCAAAGAAGATGCGGTGTGCGCGCCACGCTTTAGTCGCCGGTTCGAGAGCTCCCGGGCTAATGTTCGTGAGTACACCGTTCCTTCGATTTTAGAGCCGGACTTGGGTACTCTCCGATAGTCCAGTTTATAAGCGAGGGTAAGAGGCCCTTGAGGACACCCATTGGGATTGGCTCTTGAGCTAATCAATTGGTCGAGGAGAAAGACCATCGAGGGTGTCGGACATCTTTGGGATCGGTTTTGAGTGATCAATTGGCCGAGGAGAAAGACCCTCGGAGATGTCCCGGGATTGGTTATGAGAACCAATCATTAGGTCGGAGGTAGGAGACTTTCGAGGACTCCAGATTTGCCTTGTGAGCTCGTTGAGTGAGATCCTTGTTGATAATCGTTTGCATGTGTACTAGGTTGCTAGATGATTGATTGCATCGTATCGTACCCCTGTCGGGGATTCTTCTTGAGTATGTTTATACTCACCCTTATTGTGGTTTCTTCCACGGTAACTTGGGACAAAGACCGAGGCGGCTAGCGGAGGGAGTTGGGAGATCATGGATGCCTTGACACTCTGTCGTGTCTTATTTTACTGCTTTTTATTTCAAAGATGTAGTTGGACTTAGGTCCGTAGGGGAAAACTTATGATTTGAACTATTTTATGTTTTTAAGGAAAATCTTGATCATCAACTGTTTTAAATTTGTATGGTTCGTTTTGCCTAATGAATGTTTACTTTGTTTTTAATGTTTTCCACTCTTATATTTGAAAAGTTTTACAAACCGACTTCTTGGCCGGGTCCTTTTATGCTTTTCACTTGCATGCTTTGAGTAAAGATCTAGGTTTAGCACCGCTTTGGGTTGGGTCTTTACTGATTGGTATCGAGCGTAGAGTCATAGATTCTCAGAGACTAACCTTGTTTGTAGGTTGTGTTCCCATGATCTCCAAAGACTCCACGGCGCGAGTTTGTCTATGTTCAATAAGCTAAGGGTTTTGTTTACGATACTATATGCGATACACATGTGTTATCTTTGTTGGCGAGAAAGTCCGAGCGTGGACTAACCCGTTGTGGTTTCCGTGTAGATCGCCAAAGATGCTCTGGTTACATACGCATGGAGCAGTCCGTCTGGAATCGCAAATAGAGATGCTTTGCAGAGCCAGCAGCCGAGTATATCGAGGCTCGTAGGCGCCCGTGGCACCGAGGCTAACTTGCCCAAAGAAGGGGTGGAGGCTGCTATGCCTCAAGGTGCAGCTCCAGGAGGAGATATTTCTACATATGAGAGAGATATGATGATGGGCCTAATGGCCGAGCAGAGAGCGAGACTCAGCGCAGCTAGCAAACAAGAGAGAGATGAGTCTAGGGCACAGATAGCCCGGTTGACACAACTCATGCAAAGTGACCCCAGCAGCTCCTGACCCCAAGCTCCAGTAGCCCAGTAGCTCCGGTAGCTCAACCGGAGGGGCAGAGTCATCGGAGACGATCAGACTCACTTGATAGTGCAGAGGAGTCTGCCGAGTTTGGCAAGGGGTTGAAAGATTTCACCAAGTGGAAGCCGAGGGAATTTGATGCTTTAGAGAACCCACTTGTGGCAGTCAGGTGCTTGGCAAGAATGGAGTACATCTTTAGAGTTATGGGATGCCCAGATGTACAGAGGCAGAGATGTGCGGCCCATGTTCTCTCGACACACACCAGTGGTGGTGGGAGTCCACAGATAGAGCTAGACCAGCTGGGTCTTCTCCAGCCACTTGGGAGTTCTTTAGAACGAAGTTCAGAGCTAAGTATGTTAATGACGAGGTTCAGCAGGAGATGGCAGAGGCCTTCTCGAATCTACAACAGGGATCAAATAGTATTGCTGCTTACGAAAAGAAGTTCTCTGAGTACAGCTACTTTGCCCCGGAGCTCATTGCCACTGAGGAGCTTAAGACTAAGAAGTTTATTTGTGGGCTGAGGAAGGAGGTTGCTCAGGATGTTCGAGCACTCGCTCCTGAGAGTTATGACCGAGCAGTGGAGTTGGCCACGATTTATAATCCGAAGTATCCGCCAGCGCAGGATTCTGTTGCTCCAGCTCAGCCAGTTCAGCATGCTCAGCAGTATTCCGGGCAGAAGAGGAAGTCTGGGACTTCTAGTGGTTTCCGCTCAGGTGGTCAGCATACTCGCCGCCAGGGCCAGTCTAGAGGTCGAGATCAACGCCGACCACAGGGTAGAGCCCAGGATCGCCAGCAGGGAGGGGCCTGCCAGCCAGCTCAGTGCAACAAGTGCGGAAAGGCACACTTTGGTTTGTGTGGAGCATCGCCCCGTGCTTGCTACAGATGTGGCAAGGAAGGGCATTTGGCCGATTCTCGCACTCGAGATTTAGCAAAGCAGGGACCGGCCCAACAGCGAGGTCGTGTTTACCACCACTCGCCAGAGGCGGAGCGTCATGATGATGCATGCGGCTCAGGTGCTGCTTGCTTGTCTTACAGCATTATGCATTTGTATTGTTTGATTCGGGTTCGACCCATTCCTTTGTTTCTGATGCATTCGTTAGACAAGCTTGTGTGGAACTTGAACCTCTAGGGTTTGAGCTGTGTGTTGCCACTCCCTCGGGTGTGAGTATGTTAGCTAGCAGATGAGAGTTAAGCATGGCGAGATCTGAGATATCTGATGAGATTTTAGAGGCTACCCTCATAGTTTTGTCTATGAGCGGTTTCAATGTGATCCTCGGTATGGATTGGTTGGCAGAGAACCACGCATTGATAGACTGCCGCCGGAAAGAAGTGGTGTTTAGGCCGCCTCAGAAGCCGAGCTTCAAGTTTTGCGGTGTCCAGGCGGAACTTGCCCGCCATTGATCTCAGTAGTGAAAGCCCATAGATTGTTAGCTCGAGGAGCTTGGGGCTTCTTGGCAAAGCTGTCAGGAGATAGTAGTAATGTGTTGACTGTTGACATGGTCCCTGTGGTGCAAGAGTTTGCAGATGTTTTCCCTGAAGAGTTGTCGGGTTTACCCCCGAAGCGGGAGTTAGACTTCACCATCGAGCTGGAGCCAGGGACTCTTCCCATTTCTAAAGCCCCGTATCGTATGGCGCCAGCTGAGTTAAAAGAGCTCAAAGTGCAGTTGCAAGAGATGTTGGATCGAGGTTTCATCCGACCGAGTGTGTCCACGTGGGGAGCACCTGTCCTGTTTGTTAAGAAGAAGGATGGATCCATGCGTCTGTGTATAGACTACAGAGAGTTGAATAAAGTCACGGTAAAGAATAAGTATCCCTTGCCGCGTATTGATGATCTGTTCGATCAGCTTCAGGTAGCCTCAGTGTTTTCTTAGATTGATTTGAGGTCAGGGTACCATCAACTGAGGATCCGAGATGCAGATATCCCGAAGACCGCGTTCAGATCGAGGTATGGTCATTATGAGTTCGTGGTCATGTCTTTTGGACTAACGAATGCCCCCGCAGCGTTTATGGACATGATGGACAGAGTGTTCAAGGCATTCTTGGACAACTTTGTCATCGTATTCATAGACGACATTTTGATTTATTCCAGGACAAAGGAGGACCATGCTTCGCATTTGAGGCAAGTTTTGACAGCATTGCGAGAGAACCAGTTGTTCGCAAAGTTCTCGAAGTGTGAATTCTGGCTAGAGAGAGTAGCCTTCGTTGGGCATATAGTGTCGGCAGATGGTGTAGCGGTGGACCCCGCAAAGATAGAGGCAGTTAGCTCGTGGGAGAGACTGACGATGGTCGCCGAGATACGCAGCTTTCTGGGACTCGCAGGTTATTACCGACGTTTCGTGAAAGACTTTTCCGCTAAGGCAGCACCCCTAACCCGTCTGACAAAGAAGGGTGTTGACTTTGTTTGGGATGCTAGATGTGAGGAAAGTTTTGCCCAGCTTAAGCTCAGTTTGGCGACGACAAAGACTGTGTGTTGGCACTTACGGAAGGAACAGGAGGTTTCGTAGTTTATAGTGATGGTTCAAGTATGGTTTAGGTGTGTGTGTAATGCAACGTGGGAAGGTGATAGCTTATGCTTCCCGCATTGAAGCCTTATGAGAAGAACTATCCAACTCATGATATGGAGTTGGTCTGCAGCTTGTTTTTGCCCTAAAGATTTGGAGGCACTACTTATATGGTGAAAGGAGTCGGTTGTTCACGGACCACGAGCCTCAAATATTTCTTCACTCGTAAGGAGTTGAACATGAGGCGAGAGGAGGTGGCTCGAGTTAGTAAAGGACTACGATCGTGAGATCTTGTATCATCCAGAAAAGCCAACGTTGTGGCTGATGCGGCCCGAGTAGGAAGACGTCGCATTCAAAGCAGCTTTGCCGAGCTCCCAAGTTGAGTTGCGGAAAGAGCTTGAGCGTCTGCAGATCGCAGATTTTGTTGGGAGAGGTTACCGCCAGGGTAGCCCAGCTATCAGTTCAGCCGTCGCTTAAGCAGAGGATCATCGACAGCCAGTTGAGTGATCCCAAGTTAAAGAGATTGCTCGAGAGAGTTGAGGCTGATGGCGATTTCGACTTTGTTGTGGCACCAGACGGAGGCTTGAGATACAGAGGTCGGTTGTGCGTCCCAGACGACGCAGGGATTCGAGCCGAGTTGCTCATCGAGGCACATAGTTCCCCTTTCACTTGGCACCCAGGAGGTACCAAGATGTATCAGGACCTCAAGCAGGCGTTTTGGTGGATGGGCATGAAGCGGGATATAGCGGAGTTTGTTAGCCAGTCTCTCACTTGTCAGCAAGTGAAGGCTCCCAGCGAAGCTTTGCGAGTTTATTGCGACCATTAAGTGTTCCACGATGGAAGTGGGGCGAGATTTCGATGGATTATATCTGCGGGTTGCCGGGACACCGAGAGGGTTTACTCAGATCTGGGTAGTAGTGGACCTGCTGACTAAGAGTGCACACTTTATTCCTGGGAGGATTAAATATACCGTGGAACAGTGGGCACAGTTATTCCTAGAGCAGATTGTGCGGTACCATCGGGTACCCGCGAAGATAGTGTCAGATCGAGATTCTCGGTTCACATCTCGCTTCTGGAGAGTGCTCCATAAGGGTTTGGGAACTGAGTGCAGCTTCAACACTGCCTTCCACCCTCAAACCGATGGTCAGATTGAGAGGGTGAATCAGATTCTGGAAGATATGTTGAGAGCCTGTGTTTTGGATTTTCCAGGCAGTTGGGACCAGTACCTGTATTTGATGGAGTTCGCTTACAACAACAGCTATCCGGCAACTATTCAGATGGCCCCATTCGAGGCGTTGTATGGTAAGCGTTGCAGATCCTCAGTGTTCTGGGAGGAGGTCGATGATAGACAGGTTCTGGGACCCGAGTTGCTTGGATGATGAGCGACGCAGCGCGTAAGATCGTGGCTCGCATGTTCACAGCACAAAGTAGGCAGAAAAGTTAAGCCGATGTGAGGCGTAGGGGTTTGGAGTTTGAGGTGGGTCAACATGTTTTTCTGAAGGTAGCACCTATGCGTGGGGTGTTCAGGTTTGGAAAACGAGGCAAGTTGAGCCCCAGGTTTGTAGGGCCTTTTGAGATCCTTGAGCGGATCGGAGCAGTGGCCTATCGGTTAGCTTTACCCCCGTCCTTAGCGACGGTGCATAATGTGTTCCACGTTTCGATGCTGAGAAAGTATGTGGCAGATCCGACGCATGTGCTAGAGCATGAGCCCTTAGAGTTGAGTAAAGATTTTGTAAAGACCCGACCCAAAAGGGGCTCTAAATGGGCCTTTACCCCAATGCATGTAGTGAAAATAAAAGACATTATGAAAAATACATTTCGGATCCCAAGTAAAAACAGAAACATTCAACAACCAAAACATACATTTCTAAAAACATACTCTGATCAGAGATTCATTTAAACCATTAAAACAATCCACAAGTACAAATATGCTGGAATCCATAAAACGTAAGAAAACATCCTGGGGCTCTGTGCCCGTCTACATGCATTCGGGGAAATAACAAAAGTCAAGAGTCATGATAAATAAAATAATCGAGAGATGACAAAGCAGATTCCATGATCACGCCTTCCCCTTTCACCATCCTGTCTCCCGCTTGATTACCTCGTGGGAAAACCACGGAATAAGGGTGAGTAACGAATTACCAGTAAGAATCCCCAACCGGGGTACAATACGATATACATGATCATCTAGAAGAATGTATGCAAGCTATGAGTACAAACACGGAGCGGAGCACATAGCTAAGTCCACACTTGGACCTCGGATGCCATCACACGGGTCTTAGTCCGGAAATACCACAACACACTAAACGCGCTATACGGGAACAAGTCCCGGCCTCACCGGCTTCTCTGCCGATCGTCTGAAAGGTGCACGCTCAAGATCCCGAGGAGCTCTCGATCGGTATGTAATGAGCGTAAGCGCACCGCATGCTCACCGCAAACTCGGGGTGCCGGGTCTAGTGGCAAGCGCCTGAGTTCATCCACCATGCCTAACTAAATCTGGGATCGGTGTCACCGACATAGGGGTGTGAGACACGGACACGTGAACTATGTCGGCTGTACCACCGCACTGAGGCTAAGGAACCGGTCGTGGTAGGCTTACACCGTGAAGCGGTCCTTGCCTAACAGTGGCAATCAAGGGCTACGGCCGAACACGCCGAGGACGTGTCGGCCGCCGGGGGCGAGGCAATGCCAAGTCATCATCCCGACCGTTGGGGCATTTAACGATCGCCACCCTCACCCAAGATTGCGGGGCCTACCGGTTGGGATAGCTAATCCCTCACGGGGTCAGGGGACGGAGAATCGTCTCGAACGTCCTTGCCATAGATGCAAGATACTTTATGCATCGGGCGGATGATTCTATCTACCTCAATTCTAAACCTTAACAATAATAACGATTCAATCAATGCGGTCCAATACGTGCTCATCGGATACAAAGAACCTAGCATGATACTACGAAGCAAGAACAGATATCGAACATGCTAGAATAGAACAACCTAGCATGGGCTAACATGAGAAACAATACAAGAGTTCATGCGATCGAGAATTGAGCAGAGCACCTAGGCTAAACTTGCTAGTAAACATACACAGGCATACAAAACAACAATCACAAATATACATGAAGTCCACACAACCCCTGTAAGAAATCCTTACCTTGGCGGGAAGACTTTTACACACAAATCCTAAGTCTGCGAACAATCCCGAGCTAGCGGCGGGAACCTAGCAAACCAACAATAATCGGCATCTAAAATATCTAAACAACAATAGAACAGACAAGCTCGGCTCGGGGAACTCACGCGGTAGCGACGACCACGAGCTTGGGGTCGCTTGGCAAGCGGCTCGGCAAAGTGGCGCGCTGGCTGCTACTGGCACAGACGAGGACACACGCCTTGGTTCTGTTGCTACCGGCCTTCGGCCGACACGGCCCAGGCTGCGCTACCGCACACAACAAGCGAGGACACGCGCGTCGCGGGCGAGCGTCTGACGAAGGCGCGCGGCGCCGGCGCGTCTGGCGAAGGCGCGCGGGCGAGCAGCGGCTCGGCAAGCGGACCACGGCGAGGGCGTCACGAGCGATCGGCCGGACGCGCCGCGCGCGGCGAGGGCCTCTGGCGAGCGAGCGATCGGGCGATCTGCTGCTTGGGCGACAGCGCGCGGCTGGCTGACAGCGTGCAGGCGTCGCGGCGGGCCGGCTCGACCGATCTGGGCGTCGCGACGGTGCTGGCTCGACCGATCTGGGCGTCGCGACAGGTGGCTCGACCGATCTGGGCGTCGGCGGTGCTCGACCGATCTGGGCGTCTGAGTGGCCGGGATGATGATCATTTGCTCCTCTCGGTGCCGCACAACACACACACACACACACCCCTTTTTCTTACATTCGGCCAACAAACACCCAAATGAGAAGATGAAGAAGACGAAGACTTACCCGAATGATGATGATCGAACCCAAGGAGAGGCAAGGATGAAGAACTCGGCAAGGCTATGGAGATGGAGAGCTTGGGCGGCCAAGAGGTGTTCTTGGAGAATAAGATGGAATAACCTAATTCTATTTCATTTAACCAAATGCACCAAAACTCCAAAATCCAAGGTTAACTAAGATGTGATGCGAAAAGAGCAACAAGAGCACCTAATGGCTCAATTGGCACACCTCTCTACAAGCTTCCCAGGAGACCAGGGTTCAAACCCGGTTGCGGCACAATTTCCTTTATTTTTACTTTTGCAACAAACCTTGCTCAAACCAAACCACAAACCCCTACAAAACCATCCAATAATTTTAGTAATGGAAAAGACACAAACGACCACGACGGCCCGACCAAATTACCAAATTACCCCTAGGGCATACCTGGAGACCGGGAAGAAAAACACAGGTCGTTACAATATTCCCTCCTTTTTATGACTTTCGTCCTCGAAAGTCCTTAAAACAACTTGATTCGAGGTAATGCAACCTCATCTCGTCTTCCCTCTCCCAAGTGGCTTCCTCGAACCCCGATTCTTCCACTCAACCTTTACCAAACGAATCTCGCGATTACGCAACGTCTTGGTCTCAAAGGCAAGGATCCTCACCGGCTTCTCCTCGAAGTTCAAATCCTCATTCACCGCAAAGGCTCAAAGTCCACAATGTGCGACGGGTCCGGCACATCTTGCCTCAACATCGATACATGAAAAACACTATGCACCGATAGTGACGGAGGTAGGGCTAACCGGTAAGCAACTCTGCCAATCCTCTCTAGGATCTCAAATGGACCAACAAAGCGGGGACTCAACTTCCCACGCTTGCAAACCTCGAACACCTCGCATCGACGAGCAACCTTAAGGAACACATGTTGACCAACCTCAAACTCCAAATCTCGACGCCGAACATCGGCGTAACTCTTCTCTGCTGCTCGAGTTGTCAACATACGAGCTCTAATCTTCTGCCTTGCTGCACCATTGGTCAAGCTGCGGTAACTCGGGACCCAAAACTCGTCTATCGCCAACCTCTTCCCGAGAACACGGGGGACCGACAACGCTTACCATACAATGCCTCGAATGGAGCCATCTGAATCGCCGATCGTAATCGTTGTTATAGGCAAATTCCATCAAAATGCAGAATCTTTGGTCCCAATCGCTGGAAATCCAACACACAAGCCCTCAACATATCCTCGAGAATCGATTCACTCTCTCGATCGACCATCCGTCGAGGGTGAAAAGTCATCTTTGAAATCGCACTCGTGCCCAAACCCTTCTGGAGCGCTCTCGAAACGAGAAAGTGAACCATGAGTCACGATCGGACACAATCCTCACCGGCACACCATGATAACGGATGATCTGCTCCAAAAACAACTACGCCATTGTTCCACGGTATAAGTGTCTCGTCCGGGAATGAAGTGTGCGCTCTTGGTCAAACGGTCGACTATCACCCAAATCTGAGAGAACTTCCTCGAGTCCTTGGCAAACCGGATATAAAGTCCATGGAGATCTCTTCCCATTTCCACAGGGTACACTCGATGGCTGCAACAAACCAGTGGCCTCTGCTGCAGGTGCCTTCACTTGGCGACAAGTGAGACACCGGTGACAAACTCTGCCACATCTCTCTTCATTCCCATCCACGGAAAGGTCCGCTTAAGGTCTGATACATCTTGGTACCCCGGGTGCCAAGCAAAAGAAGGCTGTGGGCCTCAGAGAGCAACTCGGCTTGCAAACTGCAATGTCCGGAACACACAACCGGCCTCTATAAGTCAACCTTTATCGGTGAATACACAAAGTCAAAGTCACCGTCAAGATCGACTCACATCAACCAATCTCTTAAGTGCGGGGTCACCCAACCGGCATCTATAATCCATTTGCCGAATCGGCGGTGAGCAGATCAATCGAGCTACCACTGGCGGTAACCTCTCCCAACAACATCGCAACCTCGGCCCGCTCGAACTCTCTCGCAAACTGGTGGGAACTCAACAACGCCGCAGAGTGCGGCGTCTTTTCTGCTCAAAGCATCGGCCACTACATTGGCTTTACCCGGATGGTACAAAATCTCGCATGATCATAATCCTTTACCAACTCTAACCATCTCCTCTGCCTCATATTCAACTCCTTACGAGTAAACAGATACTTGAGGCTCGGTGATCGGTAAACATCGAATCCGCTCACCATACGGTAATGCCTCCAAATCTTGATTGCAAACACCATACTTTGCCAACTCCATATCATGAGTCGGGTAGTTCTGCTCATACGGCTTCAAATTGACGGGAAGCATAGGCAATGACCTTCCGTCTTTGCATCAACACACAACCTAATCCAAACTTGGAAGCATCACTTTGTAGACCACGAAACCACTGTCCCCTCGGGATCGCCAACAGTCTTTGAAGTCAAACTACGCTTGAGCTCGCAAAGCTCTCATCACACTGCTTGTCCCAAACAAACTCGACACCCTTCCTCGTCGACGAGTGAGGGGCGAGGCTAAAGCGAGAAAAAGTCCTTGACGAACCGACGGTAGTAACTCGCCAAACCCGAAAAGCTGCGAATCTCGGCAAGCCCGAAGTCGGCTTGGCCCATGAACTCACGGCCTCAATCTTCGTGGGGTCCACGGCTATACCATCTCTCGAAACCACGTGGCCTAGGAAGGCCACCGCTCCAACCAGAATCACATTTGGAAAACTTCGCATAAAGCCGGTTTTCCCTCAAAGCCGCCAATACTCGCCTCAAATGCTCTGCATGGTCTTCTTTAGACCTCGAATAAATCGAATATCGTCAATGAACACGATGACGAAGTTGTCCAAAAATGATTTGAACACCCTATCCATCATGTCCATGAACGCGGGTGGGGCATTGGTCAATCCAAACGACATAACCACAAACTCATAGTGACCATATCTGGACACGAAAGTTGTCTTAGGAATGTCGGCATCCCGATCCATGGCCCGATGGTAACCGGATCTCGAGATCTATCTTGGAGAACACGAAGCTCCTGAAGGCGATCGAACAAATCATCGATCACGGGCAACGGATACTTATTCTTCACTTCACACCTTATTAAGCTCGCGGTAATCAATACATAAGCGCATGGAACCATCCTTCTTTTTCACAAACAGAATCGGGTGCTCCCACGAGGACACACTTGGACGGATGAACCCTCGGTCTAACATCTCCTGCAATCGAATCTTGATTCCTTTAACTCACTGGCGCTATGCGATACGGAGCCTTCGAGATAGGGAGGGTCCTGGCTCGAGCTCAATAATGAAGTCAACCTCTCTCTTTGGGGCAACCCGGTAACTCCTCGAAAACACGTCCGCAAACTCCTGCACGACCGGCACTGATCAGCAGACATACGAGCGCGCTCTTCCCCTGCACAACTTGGCTAGATAGCCCCAAGCTCCATGAGCTAGCAAACGACGAGCTTTCACGGTGACACCATCGGCGGGCAAACTCCACCACGACTCCACGAAACTTAAAGCTAGGCCGACTGGCGGCTGAACACTACTTCTTTCCGGTGGCGGTCAATCAACGCGTGGTTAGCGACTAACCACTCCATACCAAGAATCACATCAAAACCGCTCATAGGCGTAACTATGAGCGTGGCCTAAGCAACTCTCCTGGATATCTCGATCCGGCCATCCTTAATCTTATCTCTAGCCAACATACTAACTCCGAAGGAGTTGCAACAGAGATAACTCAAAACCTAGAGGCTCTAGTCTTAACTTAGCATGCTCGAGAAACAACACAGATACAAATGAATGCGTGGAACGAGAATCAAACAAGACAAATGCGCGATGATCTAAAACAAGAAGCGTGCACCACCACGGCGGCATCCGTGCGCTCGGCCTCTGACGGTCGTAGCAAACACTCGACCTGCTGCTGCTGTTGGCCGAGCCGCCATAGCCGGGTGATCACAAAAAGCGGGCCATGTGCCCCTCTCTACCACAACGGAAGCACAATCTAGGTCCAGGTGACAAGCTCGGCGTGGACTTTCCCACAAATAGCACAAGCGGAAATCGCTGGGTCCTCCTCGCTGTCGAGGCCGAAACGGACCGGAGCTCTCCGGCGATCTCTGCTTCAAAGCGCCCTTGGCGGCGCGGCGCCCTCCCCCGAAGTCAAACTTCCTCTTACGCCCGCGCACTGCTGAGACAGGGCGCCGAGCAGAGGCGGCAACAACCCGCTCAAAGAGATACTTCCCATTATAAATGGTGGCTAATCGCACCGCTCTAGCATAAGTGTCGGGGCACGAGCCACGACATCTCGGGAAACACCGCCTCAATCCGGATATGAACTTCCGAATCTTCACTCTGGGGTGGCAATCAATCGAGGAGCAAAATATCCATACTCTGAGAACTTGCGCTCATATTCCTCAATGGAATCGAACCCTGCTTGAGTTCCGGAAGAGCTCCACCATCTTCTCTTGAGCCTCATCAGCGATGAACTTTACCTTGAACTCACCTTGAAGAACTCCCGGTGGCGGGTGGAGACCCAGGTGGTCTCTCGCTCAAGGTGGACTCCCACCACCATCTCGCTGTGCCTCCTAGCACATGAGCCGCACATCTCGGCCTCTGGATATCGGGGCACACCATGATCGGGAAGGTGTACTCCAAATGGGCAATCCACACAGCCGCCGCTAACGCATCACCGGTGGCATCAAACTTCTCGAGCTTCCACTTCACAAATCCTTCACCACCTACCCAATTCCTCGGCACCCTCTGCCATATCCGCCTCTGGGGCTACTTGCTCTGAGGAGCCGGAGGTGCTCTTGAGCTCTCTTTGAACCAATCGAGTCACCGCTCGATCTGGGCTCGGGACTCTTCCCATGCACGCTGCGCTAACAAGGCTGGGGTCTCGCCCTCTGGTCACTCAACATGCTGACCATAAAAGCCCTCATAGACTCGGCAAACTCTGCTCCGGGGAGCGATCTCACGGCGCTCGATCGCCTCAACGCCCGCTCTAGGCGTAACGGGAGGAGCTGCTGGTGGAATGCCATCGATGTCGGCTTGGGACGATGTCCTGCGATGTCGATCCGATCCTCGATACCTCGACACGCTCTCGAACCTCCTCTCCCGATGCGGGTGATGTATCTTTGGCGATCTACATCCAAACCAACAACGAATCAAAACACTGCACTGTCACCATTCCACAACACCAAACAAGGCATACACTAGATGATAGGTATTGTAAATTCTTAACCCTTTTCCTTTCTAAAACAATAAATCTAGGCGTACTGATGACTGTCGAGATCTTGATGATCATGGAAAACGACCTACAACAAAAGGTCGATCTCACGAGAATCTATGACTCTGAGCTCGATACCAATCAGAAGACCCGACCCAAAAGGGGCTCTAAATGGGCCTTTACCCCAATGCATGTAGTGAAAATAAAAGACATTATGAAAAATACATTTCGGATCCCAAGTAAAAACAGAAACATTCAACAACCAAAACATACATTTCTAAAAACATACTCGATCGAGATTCATTTAAACCATTAAAACAATCCACAAGTACAAATATCTTGGAATCCATAAAACGTAAGAAAACATCCCGGGGCTCTGTGCCCGTCTACATGCATTCGGGGAAATAACAAAAGTCAAGAGTCATGATAAATAAAATAATCGGAGATGACAAAGCAGGATTCCATGATCACGCTTTCCCCTTGACCATCCTGTCTCCCGCCTTGATTACAGTGGAAAACCACGAGAATAAGGGTGAGTAACGAATTACCCAGTAAGAATCCCCAACCGGGGTACAATACGATATACATGATCATCTAGAAGAATGTATGCAAGCTATGAGTACAAACACAGAGCGGAGCACATAGCTAAGTCCACACTTGGACCTCGGATGCCATCTCAGGGTCTTAGTCCGGAAGTACCACAACACACTAAACGCGCTATACGGGAACAAGTCCCGCCTCGGCTGCTCTCTTCATCGTAACGAAAGGTGCACTCGCTCAAGATCCCGAGGAGCTCTCGATCGGCGCTGTAATGAGCGTAAGCGCGCACCGCATGCTACCGCAAACTCGGGGTGCCGGGTCTAGTGGCAAGTTGCCCGTGTTCGATCCACCATGCCTAACTAAATCTCTGGATCGGTGTCACCGACATAGGGGTGTGAGACACGACACACGTGAACTATGTCGGCTGTACCACCGCACTGAGGCTAAGGAACCGGTCGTGGTAGGCTTACACCAGAAGCGGTCCTTGCCCTAACAGTGGCAATCAGAAGCTACTGCCGAACACGCCGAGGACGTGTCGCCGCCGGGGGACGAGGCAATGCCAAGTCATCATCCCGACCGTTGGGGCATTTAACGATCTGCCACCCTCACCCAAGATTGCGGGGCCTACCGGTTGGGATAGCTAATCCCTCACGGGTCCAGGGCGGAGAATCGTCTCGAACGTCCTTGCCATAGATGCAAGATACTTTATGCATCGGGCCCGATGATTCTATCTACCTCAATTCTAAACCTTAACAATAATAACGATTCAATCAATGCGGTCCAATACGTGCTCATCGGATACAAAGAACCTAGCATGATACTACGAAGCAAGAAGGATATCGAACATGCTAGAATAGAACAACCTAGCATGGGCTAACATGAGAAACAATACAAGAGTTCATGCCAGTCAGAATTGAGCGAGCACCTAGGCTAAACTTGCTAGTAAACATACACAGCATACAAAACAACAATCACAAATATACCGCGAGGTCCACACAACCCCGGTAAGAAATCCTTACCTTGGCGGAAGACTTTTACACACAAATCCTAAGTCTGCGGAACAATCCCGAGCTAGCGGCGGGAACCTAGCAAACCAACAATAATCGGCATCTAAAATATCTAAACAACAATAGAATGACAAGCTCGGCTCGGGAACTCACGCGGCGCGACGACCACGAGCTTGGGGCTGCAGCAACAAGCGCGGCTCGGCAAGGTGGGCGGCGCAGGCTGCTTGCCGCTACCTGGCACAGGGGACACGCTGGCCCGTTGCGCTGTACCGCACGGCTCGGACGGACACGCTACCGCTGCGCTACCGCACGGCAGCGAGGACACGCTGCGCGGCGAGCGTCTCGACGGCGGCGCGCGGCGCTGCGCGTCGGGCGGCGGCGCGCGCGGCGGCGGCTTCGGCAAGCGGACACGGCGCGGGCGTCTGCGAGCGATCGGCTGGGACGCGCTGGCGCTGGCGAGGGCTCTGGCGCGCGCGATCGACGGCGATCTTCTTTGGCGAACGGCGAGGCTTTCTTTGGGACAGTCAGGCGTCGGCGGGCTGGCTCGACCGATCTGGGCGTCGCGGCGGTGGCTCGACCGATCTGGGCGTGCGACAGTGGCTGGCTCGACCCGATCTGGGCGTCTGGTGAAATGGGGATGATGGTCGCTTGCTCCTCTCGGTGTTGCACAACACACACACACACACACAACCCCTTTTTCTTACATTCGGCCAACAAACACCCAAATGAGAAGATGAAGAAGACGCGAAGACTTACCCGGAATGATGATGATCGAACCCAAGGAGAGGCAAGGATGAAGAACTCGGCAAGGCTATGGAGATGGAGAGCTTGGGCGGCCAAGAGGTGTTCTTGGAGAATAAGATGGAATAACCTAATTCTATTTCATTTAACCAAATGCACCAAAACTCCAAAATCCAAGGTTAACTAAGATGTGATGCAGAAAGAGCAACAAGAGCACCTAATGGCTCAATTGGCACACCTCTCTACAAGCTTCCCGGGAGACCGGGTTCAAACCCCACTGCAAAGCACAATTTCCTTTATTTTTACTTTTGCAACAAACCTTGCTCAAACCAAACCACAAACCCCTTCAAAAACCTACAAAAACCATCCAATAATTTTAGTAACTGGAAAAGACACAAACGACCCTGACGGCCCGACCAAATTACCAAATTACCCCTAGGGCATACCTGGAAGACCGGGAAGAAAAACCTGGGTCGTTACAGATTTATCCTTCAAGAAGAAGCCCGTGCAGATTTTGGCTTATGAGCGCAAGGTATTGCGCAACCGGGAGATAAGTTTAGTAAAGGTTCTTTGGAGGCATCAGAGGGCAGAGGAAGCGACGTGGGAGCTAGAGGATGAGATGAGGACTCATTACCCGGAGCTGTTCCAGTCTTAGGACTTTCGGGGACGAAAGTCTTTTAAGGAGGGAGTATTGTAACGGCCTAGTTTTCCATTCCAGTTTCCCAGGTACTCTCGGTTCATAATTGGGGCAATCGGTTGGGCCGTTAGAGCTTTTTAACCTTTAAGGGTATTTTGGTCTTTTGCTCCCCGGTCAGAGGTTGAGGATTTTCAGGGCTTCAGGGTCATTTCAGCTTTCGTTGAGACTTGATTGATGTTGGTTGCAAGACCCAAGGAGTTTGGGTTAGTTGATTAGAAGTTCGGAGACATTCCGGTTAATAGCAAAATTAATTGGAAATTAGTTGGTCCATTGGGGTTTGAACCCTTGCCCTAAAATGGTGAATTTGGAGTTTTAGAAAAGAGTTTTAGTTAAAAAGAAAAGAATTTCTTTAGCCAGGACCCGCAAGAGAAAGCCTTGGGAAGGGAATTTTAGGTCTCCTAACCCTTTTAAAATAGGAAAAGGAAGGAAATTAGGGAAAACCCTCTTTGTTCCCTTGGTAGCCGCACTCTCTCTCTCTCTCTCTCTCCTAAAAACCGAGCCACCCAGTCGAGCCACCCTAACCCAGACGCACCACCCAACCGAGCCACCCCATCCACACCGCACCACACCCGCTCGGCCCGGCTCTCTGCGCGCGCGACTGAGACAAAGACAGCCGCTCGGCCCCTTGCCTCGCCCACCGCGCTCGTCTGCAATCCCGACACCCGCCGTCGCTCCCAAAGATGCCGACGTCCGCTTATGGCGCCGCCACACCGCATCGCACCGAGCCTCGCCCAGCAGACCTGTAAGAACCCGACCCAAACAATGGTCCTAAACCTAGGTTCTCACTCAGCATGCAAGTTAAATACTTCATCAAGCGGTTTAGTGCTCATATTTATAACCTTTCAAAACATTTAAAAGCGGGGACACTTAAAACATAAACAACAACCTTCATTAAAGCAAAGCCAACAAAGTAAAACAAGCCTGGCCAGTGTTTATAAAATCATACAATACAATTTAAACAACTTTTAAAAACGTCCCCCTAGGACTCCTGTACGTCTACATGCTGAACAAATTATGCAAACAATAAAAGACAGAGTGCCGGCGGCTCCCATGATCAATCGCTCCCTCCGCTAGCCGTCCGGTCTTTGTCCCCAAGTTACCCGTGGAAAACCACGAGAAATAAGGGTGAGTATAAACATACTCGGTAAGAATCCCCCAACCGGGTTTACAATACGATACATCAATCATCTAGCACCCTAGTATACATGCAAACAGTTACCAACACAGATCATAGCTCAACGAGCTTACAAGGCAGAATCTAGAATCCTCGGAAGTCTCCTAGTTCCGGCCTAATGATTGGCTCTCATAACCAATCTCGGGACATCTCCGAGGGTCTTTCTCCCTCGGCCAATTGATCAGCTCAAAAACCGATCCCAAAGATGTCCGACACCCTCGAGGGTCTTTCTCCCTCGACCATATGATCAGCTCAAAAGCCAATCCCAATGGGTGTCCTCAAGGGCCTCTTACCCTCGCTAACAAATCTGGACTATCGGGAGAGTACCCGAAGTCTGGCTCTAAACTGGAAAGAACGGGTGTACTCACGAACATTAGCCCGGGGGAGCTCTCCGAACTGGCGACTAACGCGTGTGTGCGCACACCGCATGCTGCTGCAACCTTCGTAAATGTGGGGGCCTAGGTACAAACTACGCGGGCCAGGTACGCATGCCTAAAGACACGGAAACGGTGTCACTGAACACAGTAGTGCGAGGCCGTCGGCACTCATCTGTGCAGCCTGTATCACCGACACGAGAAAGAAGAACCGCCAAGGCGGGCTTCCTTCCATTGTTGGCAAGGTTCCGCTCTAGCAGAGCTACAAACTAGGCTTATGCCGATGTGGTAGCTAAATCCACATCGGTACGCTTCGGGGAAGCAATGTACGTTATGCTTCGCTCTACACCCGACCGGTGGGGACAAAGTACGTTATGTCCACTCTCGACCTCTCGGATGATGACAAACCCTACTATACTAGCTAGGAGTACAAAATAACTGACTCCTGGCTAGACATACATATCAACATCAATCACACATAACCTAGCATGATACTACGAACTTAAAGCGGAATCTCAAGCATCTTTGGAAGAACAATCCTAGCATGGCACTAACATGTACAAACAGGAAAACATGCTAGCAAGAATGCAATCACAAGTCATCCTATCCACTAATCATGTTCATACAAGTAAACATGCATATAAGGCACATTCAAGAAAGCATCGCAGGTCCACACAACCACGGTAAGAAATCCTTACACGAAACGAAAGCGAAATAACTTTCACAATCAAATAATGACCCTCGAGCTTTAAAGCGAAACCGAGCAACCTAAGCATTTTAGTAAAAACAACCTAATTAAATAAACAAAGACCAACAAACCTAGTGCCCAAAGGAGAAAAGACTCGGGAATTACCGACCGAGAAGACACAAGGTCACGCCCCAACCCGCGGCAGCGGGGAGGCCATCCGTCAGCCAGCGACAAGCGGCGCGCGCGGCATCGGCGCGCTGCCCCGTGACTGGGCCCCGCACCGACACTGGGCACTGGGCGCTGGCGCTAGCGAGGCAGGGGACGTGAAGACGCAGGCTATCGCGGACGAGCGAACACGCTGGATCGGGCGCGCGGGCGAGACGTCGGGTCTGCAAGGACAGCGCGCGGGCGACGCGTCTTGGCGGCAGCGAGCGGCGCTAGGCGACGCGTCGGGGCGGCAGCGATCGAAGCGGCGCTGCGCGTCTGGGCGCGCCTGGGCTGGGCGATGCAACGCGGTTGGGCGCACTTGGGCTGGGCGATGCAACGCGTCTGGGCGCACCTGGGCTGGGCGATGCAGGGCGTCTGGTGCGGCGTGGTGGGCGTGGCGGTGTGCTTGGCCGAGCGGGTGCGATGCGATGTAACGCCCCGCTTTCCTTCGGTTAATAGCAAAATTAATTGGGAATTAATTGGATCCTTTGGGAATTGAACCCTTGCCCTAGATGGTGGAGTTGGAGTTTTAAATAAGAATTTGAACTAAAAAGAGAAAAGAATTTCTTTAGCTGGGACCCGCAAGAGAAAAATCCTTGGGAAGGGAATTTTAGGTTTCCTAACCCTATTTAAAATAAGGAAGAGAAGGAAAAATCAAGAAACCAATATTTTTCCCTTTGTTGGCCGTCTCTCTCTCTCTCTCTCTCTCTCTCTCCTAAAACCCTAGCCGAGCAGCCCTAGCCACACCATCGAACCACCATCGGACCACCCCCGAGCCACCCAGCCCTAGCCGCACGCACCACCTGCTCCATCGCACCACCCCTGCCTGCACAACCCCTGCGCAGCCCAACCTCTGCTTCGCCCGGCCATCGCTGCTGCGCTGCGGCCCCACCGCCGCGACACCCATCGCCGCCGACGTCGCGTCGCGTGGCGCCAGCCGCCCGCGTCGCGCCGCTGTGGTCGCGCCACAGGCCGCAACGCAGCCAGACGCGCGCCGCCGCGCGCGCTGCGCGCCGCTCAGTAGCGACCCCTCGCCATGCGCCAACCCGGCCGAGCCGCTCGCTCGTGCGTCGCCTTGCGCCGCACGCACCCGCTGCGCGCCTGCGCCCACCCGACGTGTCGCGCGCGCCCCCGCCTTCAAGCCACCCTCCTTGCTGCCGAGGCCCGTGTCCTCTCTCGTGGTAATTCCCAACCAATCCCTTTGTGTTTTTCTAAGCTTACGGCTCGCGTATGTATTTACTTAGGATGCTTTATTTATGCCTAGGTTGTTCGAGTTCGTATTAAGCTCGAGGGTCTTTTTGGTTGTGATAGCCATTCTCCACTTGTTTCCAGGTAAGGACTTCCTACCGTGGTTGTGTGGACCCTGCTATGCTTTCTTAATTGTGCCTTGTATGCTTGTTTACCTTTATGAGCATGTTAGTGGATAGGATAGCTAGTGATTGAATTCTTGCTAGCATGTTTTGCCTTTTTGTACATGTTAGTGCCATGCTAGGTTTGTTCTTCCAAAGATGCTTGAGATTCCCGCTTTAAGCTCGTAGTATCATGCTAGGCTATGTATGACAGATGTCTTTGTGAATGTTAGCCAGGAATCACGTACTTGGTAGTCTAAACTAGTATGATAGGGTTTGTCATCATCTAGAGGCTGAGAGCGGACATAACGTACCTTGTCCCCACCGGTCGGGAGTAGAGCGAAGCATAACGCATACCTTGCTTCCCCGGCAACCCAGATGGACGATTAGCTACCAAATTGGCATAAGCCTAGTTTGTAGCTGCTAGAGCGGAACCCCCGCCAACGGTGCAAGCCTACCTTGGCCTGGTTCTTAGCTTCAGTCGGTGGTACAGTTTGCACGATGAGTGCCGAGGGCCTCGCTCACTGTGTTCGATGACACCGCTTCCGAGTCTTAGGCATGCGTGCTGCCCGCGTAGTTTGCCCTTAGGCCCCCGCATTTACGCCGGTTGCAGAAGAGTATGCGGCGTGTGCTAGTAGCCAGTTCGGAGAGCTCCCCCAGGCTAATGTTCGTGAGTACACCAATTCCTTCCCGTTTAGAGCCGGACTTGGTACTCTCCGATAGTCCAGATTTATAGCGAGGGGCACGAGGCCCTTGAGGACACCCATTGGGATTGACTTTAGAGTTAATCAATTGGTCGAGGGAGAAAGACCCTCGAGGGTGTCGGACATCTTGGGATCGGTTTTAGAGCGATCAAGTGGCCAAGGGAGAAAGACCCTGAGATGTCCCGGATTGGTTTGAGAGCCAATCATTAGGCCTAAGTAGGAGACTTCCGAGGATTTCGGATTTGCCTTGTGAGCTCGTTGAGCTAAGATCCGTGTTGATATTTGTGGTATGTGTACTAGGTTGCTAGATGATAGATTGCATCGTATCGTACCCCTGGTCGGGGTTCTTACTTAGTATGTTTATACTCACCCTTATCGTGGTTTCTTCCATAGGTAACTTGGGACAAAGACCGAGGTGGCTAGCGGAGAGAGCCGGAGATCATGGATGCTCGCTGACACTGGCGTGTGTCTTATTTTATTGCTTTTTTTTGAATTTCAAATGTAGTTGGACTTAGGTCCGTAGGGAAAACTATGATTTGAACTATTTTATGTTTTTAAGGAAAGTATCTTGATCATCCAACGCTTTAATTTGAATGGTTCGTTTTGCCTAATGAATGTTTACTTTGTTTTTAATGTTTTCCACTCTTATAATTGAAAAGTTTTACAAACCGACCTAAGCCGGGTCCTTTTAAGCTTTTCACCGCATGTTGAGTAAAGGCCTAGGTTTAGCACCGTTTTACTGTTGGGTCTTTACAGCTTGGTATCGAGCACAGAGTCATAGATTCTGTAGACTAACCTGTTTGTAGGCCTCCGCCCTTGAGGGAACAAACAACTTTCCGCTTGCTAACAAACAAACGCAGGGACACTCTCGCTGGGCTGACCGCTGCGCTACACTGATCAACTACACAACTCGGGGAGCTAAGCTGACTCGTCCTAAACAGAACGATTTCCCGGCAAAGCGAACTTCCGAAGGACAAATGAACTTCACACCGCGGTCGCCGCCTTGCTCAAACCCAAGGGCAACAACAACCAACTCTCTCGGAAGCAACATCCGAGGATCCTCAATCGCTTGAACCCCCAACTTGGAACTAGCAGTGCCTACTCAATTGCCGAGGGAGGGGTCAACTCCCAAAACTTCCTGACTAGGAACAAGTCCTCAGGGCAACGCCCGCTTGC
This sequence comes from Sicyos edulis, assembly GCA_036507275.1. NCBI lineage: Eukaryota > Viridiplantae > Streptophyta > Magnoliopsida > Cucurbitales > Cucurbitaceae > Sicyos > Sicyos edulis. The sequence goes on along the minus strand of CM071846.1, from coordinate 45,149,507 downwards.
TCGAACCGAGCTAGCTCCCGAAACAACATGGGAACCAAACCTTGGTCAACACCAAGCACCACCTCTCTAAGAATTCCGAAAATCAAAGTGGAGGTTACCAAGAACAACTCTAGCTTGTTAACCGATAACAAGCATCCAGCAACTCAACCGAGGAACACTGCCTGGGTCTCACTGAGCTCGTGAGGCTCTCCACAACTTAGGGTTCCTCCGACGCCTCAGACACACACTGTCGTCAAACGGTCTAACAGACAACTGGCTACACGAGCACATCTCCCTCCAACATCTCAACTGTGCTGGCCAAAAGCTCTTCCTTGCCACATCTGTAGCAAGCACGGGCGATGCTCCACACAATCCGAAAAGTGCCTTACCAGAGTTGATGCAATGAGTCGGCGGCCTGGCCCCACCCTGCTGACGATCCTGAGCTCTAACCTGCGGTCGGCGCTGATCCCGACCCCTAGACTGGCCCTGTCGGCGAGTCTACTATCCACCTGAGCGGGAACCACCGGAAGACCCAAACTTCCTCTTGCTCAAAGCATCAGCCACATCGTAGCTTCTACCTAGGGTAAGGATCTGAACAACACTCTTAGCCATGGCGGCCAGAAACTCCGCGATTTTGCAACCATCGCCTTGGATCAGTTCCAAGTGAACTCCAACCATCGATCAACAAGAAATGCCTCTACCCTGGTCAAGGGTGTAACGGCCCAGTTTTCTATTCCAGTTCTCGAGGTGCCTCCGGTTCAGATTCAGTGATTCGGTTGGCCCGTTAGAGCTGTTTTGACCCTTAGGGGTATTTTGGTCTTTTTGCTCCCCGGGCAGGATTTGTGGTTTTTCAGGGCTTCGAGGCAGCTCCTGCCTTTGTTGAGGCTTGTATGTTGGTGGCTGCAAGTCCCGAGATGTTTGGGGTATTCGTTTGGGAGTTCGGTTGTGATTTGGGTTTTGGGCAAAGTGATCGTTGTTTGGGTGTTTCCTTTGGGATTCGAGCCCAGGCCCTTAGAGATGATTTGGGAGTTTGTTTAAGTGAGAGTTATTGTTTGGAAAAGGTTGCTTCAACCGGGTCTCGAAGGAGGAAGCCGGGAAATGGGATTTAAGGACTTTAAGGCTTGTTTAAATTAGGAAAAAGGGTAGAAAAATCAAGAAAGTCCCTTTCCCCTTGTTTTGCAATCTCTCTCTCTCTCTCTCTCTCTCTCTCTCTCTAGCCGACCTCACCAAGAAAACCCACCATGCCCTAGCCACCTGGCATGCCCTAGCCGCACCACCCCCGGCCGCATCGGATCGCCCGGCCAGTGCGCCAGAGATGCGTTACATCGCCAGGCCAGTGCGCCAGATCGTTGCATCGCCCGGCCCCAGTGCGCGCCAGATGCGTTGCATCGTCCAGCCTAGCCGCGCCCTCGCTCCAGCCGCCCAGCACTCACCCATGCGCGCGCAGTGCCTAGCCACCCCAAAGACCGATCGCGCCGCCGCCTCGCCCTAGTCGCGCCGAGCCCAGATCTGCATCGCCGGGCCATCTTCGCCGCTCGCCTTGGTCGCGCTGAGCCCAGATCGGCATCGCCCGTGCCGTCTCGTCCGAAGTCGCCGCGCCCACAGTAGGTCGTCGTGCCTTCCCGAGCGCCCCGAGCCCATCGCGTCGCGTCGCCTCGCCTTGCGCGTGCCGTCTGCGCCGCCCTCTGTCAAGCCGCGTGCGTGTGTCGTCCGCCAGGCACCGAGCTCGAGCCGCGCCGTGCACCTTTGCCGCCCGGTGCGCGCCGTGCTTGCGCCGCGCGCCCATCATCTGCGCGCCGCGCGTCGCTGCGCCAGCGCCCGCCTGCGCGCCCGGTGCCCAGCGCTGTGCCCAGCGCCCGCCACTGTTGTTGTGTCTTTGGTTGGCCTGAGCCTTGTGGCTTCTCGGATGGTATTTCCCAGTCTTTTCTTCGTTGGGCCCGATTTGTTGGTCTTTGTTTAGGGATTTATTTGGGCTGTTTTATGTATTTGATTTGGGCCGCTTTATTTTATGTTTAGGTTGTTTGGGTTCGATTAGAGGCTCGAGGATTGCTTGGTTGATTTGTGATTATTTTCTCGCTTGTCCCGTGGGATTTCTTACCGTGGTTGTGTGGACCTGCGATATGTCTCGATTGTGCCTTGTATGTTTGCTTTGATTGTTATGAGCATGATAGTGATAGGCGACTTTGTTTGATCTCTTGCTAGCATGTTTGTTGATTTTACATGTTAGTGCCATGCTAGGTTTGTTCTTCCAAAGATGCTTGTGATTCTGTTTAAGTTGTAGTATCATGCTAGGTAAACGTGATTGATGTCGGTCATTGCTTGCTAGCCAGAATCATTGATTTACTCGGTATTCTTGGATAGAGTAGTAGGGTTTGTCATCATCCGTGAGGCCGAGAGCGGACATAACGTACTTTGTCCCCACCGGTCGGGAGTAGAGCGAAGCATAACGTACATTGCTTCCCCGGCAAATGATGATGTGGATGTAGCTACCACATCGGCATAAGCCTAGTTTGTAGCTGCTAGAGCGGAACCACCGCCAACGGTGCAAGCTCGCCTTGGCCGGTTCTTAGCTTCAGTGTCGGTGGTACAGTGCCGCACAGATGAGTGCCGAGGGCCTCGCACTCGTGTTCGGTGACACCGCTTCCGAGTCTTTAGGCATGCGTACGACCCGCGTAGTTTGCCCTTAGGCCCCGCATTTACGCCCGGTTGCGAGATGAGCATGCGGTGTGCGCGCACACGCGTTAGTCGCCGGTTCGAGAGCTCCCGGGCTAATGTTCGTGAGTACACCAGCCCTTCCGGTTTAGAGCCGATCATGGGTACTCTCGATAGTCCAGTTGTTAGCGAGGGTAAGAGGCCCTTGAGGACACCCATTGGGATTGGCTTTTGAGCTAATCAATTGGTCGAGGAGAAAGACCCTCGAGGGTGTCGGACATCTTGGGATCGGTTTTTGAGTGATCAATTGGCCGAGGGAGAAAGACCCTCGGAGATGTCCCGGGATTGGTTATGAGAACCAATCATTAGGCCTAAAGTAGGAGACTTCCGATGATTCCTAAGTAAGAGACTTCCGATGTTTCCAGATCTTGTTTTATGAGCTCGTTGAGTTATGATCTCATGTTGATAGTCGTTTGCTTGCATATTGAGGTGCTAGATGACTGATGTATCGTATTGTACCCCTTGCTAGGGATTCTTCTTGAGTATGTTTATACTCACCCTTATTTATCTTTCAGAACTTGGGACAACACCAAGAGGGCTAGCGGAGGGAGCGATTGATCATGGGGAACCGCCATGGCACTCTGTCTTTTATTATTGCATTGTTTATTCAAAGATGTAGATGGACAGAGTCCTAGGGGAACATTGTTTAAAACGTTGCTTAAATTGTATTGTACATTTTATTAAACATCGCCGAGTTGTTTTACTTTGTTGGATTGTTAAAATGAAAATTGTTGGTTATGTTTTAAGGATCCCCTTCTCATATGTTTTGACAGTTTTTTTAAATATAAGCTCTAAAAACCGCTTGTTATCATATTTAACTTGCATGCTTGAGTAAGATCCTGTGTTTAGGACCATGTTTTGGGTCGGGTTCTTACAGTTGGTATCGAGCACGAGTCATAGATTCTGTAGACTAACCCGCTTTGTAGGTTGTTGTTCCCATGATCATCGGCCTCCACGGCCGCTTGGTTTGTCCGAGTTCAATTAAGTTAAGGGGTAAGAATTTACAATACTTTTCTTCTAGCTTTTATGCATGTGTAGAGTTGTGGAGCGAGAGACGAAAGGTGTTCTCGACTGCGTTCTTGGTTTGGGCTTAGAGAGCCATCATGCCAACTTCCGCAGCATGCGGCGGTTTGTTGAGCGGTGAGAGCCCCAGTGTGGGGCCAAAGATTTGTGCTTTGTGCGGATCGCCAAAGGTGTCGATTGATTGCACTCGTGAGGGAGGCAGAGATTAGACTCCACAGGGCCATTTGTGGCCCGGTTGTTGGTTTCTCCCCAGTGAGAGGGTGGAGGTGCCTTGTGCGGTCGCCGCGTGTTGATCGCACTCGAGAGGAGCAGGGCGCTTGGCATGTCCGACCGAGGAGCCGGACCGATCATGTTGATGTTGAGGCCGCGTCCCGTGGTTGTTTAGCCCGTTGGCGAGTTGGCCCCGGCGATTGAGTTTCCTAGAGGAGGGGGTAGAGGCTAGCACGCCTCGAGTATGACTCCTTGAGCAGAGTGTGCTCCACCATGTGAGATTTGATGGCGTGTCTTTAGCTATCGAGAGCAAAGACCTGTGCGCGCTTTGTAGCGCGTGAGCGAGGAGTCCTGGGGCATAGATAGCCCAAATGACAGAGTTTGTTTCAAATTTTCCCCAAAGCTCTCGTAGCCCCGGAGGTTCCCGGAGGGCTTGATCAGCAGGTTTATGCAGTTGAGTTTGTTGGCGTTGATGGAGCCGCCCGGTTTGGCAAGTGGATGCCTGTAGAGTTTGATGTATTAGAAAGTCCTACCGCTAGTAGTAAAGCGGTTGGCTGAGTTTGAGTTTAGCATCCGTGTGTTGGGATGCCCTGCTGCTCGTGAGGCCGAGGTGAGCCGCTCCGTCTTTGTTGGTTCCGCAGCTTGGTGGTGGTAGACCCTTGAGAGAGGTGGACTAGCGAGTCTCCACCACGCCCGATTGATTGGCAAGTTACCGTGTTAGTGGCTTGAGGCGGATGTAGAGACATCTGTGCCCCCTTGCAAGCCTTGTTGTTGTTTTGCACTGCCGTTCTCTTGTACCCTCGTGAGCTGTGGTGTAGTGTGGAGTTTGCTTGCCGGGTTTTATCCATCTGTGGATTTCAAGCGGGCTAGTAGAGTGGAACACTCTTTTATTTGGATGTTCCCAGTGTGGAACTAGTTGGAGCCACCCGAGGAGTTGGCCCGAGCTTTTGTTGAGCATCGAGTGGGATGCGTGAGTAGGCCGTGGCAAGTCTGTTGGTCGAGATGCCGAGATTAGGCCGCTCGAGTGTTTGGACTCTGTCTTTGAGTGCCATTGCCCCGTCACTTGAGAGTGACTTTCCCTATTCTCGAGGGGCATAAAGCTCGTTTGAGGCTGATTCGTGTTGTAATGGATGTAGTGCCCTGTTGGCACCAAGCTTTGAGAGGAGGCCTAGTTTCAGCCGGTTGGCACTTTTGTGCGAGTGGTTCCATGGTGCCTAGAGTATAGCATCCCCGCTTGTCTTGTACCCTTTTCCCGAGGTTGCACTGCTTGGGTTGCTTAAGAGATCTAGCTCGGTGGTAGTCGAGAGGACTACAAGTTTGAGGTTTTCGAGGAAAGTAGGAGCTGTTCGGGATCTCTCGAGAGTTGGGTGTAAAGGATGCTATAGGTCATTAAGAGCTAGCGCGTTCGAGTTCTCGCGCTTTGTTTGTGGGCCTGTGATCCACTTGATGGTAGCATGATTTGGCTACCCTTTGAGTTGCCCTAGTATGGTTAGTGTTGGCATCGTGGATGCGTGGTTGATCCAGTGTTAGAGCCATGAGTTGGATGGCTGATCGGAGCGCGTTTAGTGAGCACATTGTTTCGAGGAATGTTAGCTTGGTGTGGTTTTGCGCTTGTAAGAGTAAGTTGGCCAATGTGGCTTTTCGTGGTGAGTTGGCCCCGAGTGGGTTTGAACTCTTGTTGCTCCCTTGTTTGTTGTGGCTCTGTTTGGAGGCAAAAGTTGCCCCAATGTGAGAGCCCTTGTTGGCTTTGGATCTTATGAGATCAAGTTGGAGTTGTACACCCCGGTGCACTTTTGCGTAGCTCGTTCCGTGGTTTATGTTTGGAAAACCACGAGAGGTTCGTGTTGAGGAGCCAGTGCTCAGTCTTTGAGGTGTCAAGGCTTTAGTTCTTGGCAAGTGCCCTAGCTTTGGTATGTAAGGATGCCGTGCTCGTTGTTGGGCCGTTGGTTAAGCAAGTTTTGCTAGTTGGTCCTTGCCACTGGTTAGACTTCGCTTGAACCGAACAAAAGCGAAGTGGCAAGCCGCGCGATTTACGATCTTTTAGGCTAAGAAAGCTGTTCGGATCCTTACCTTGAGCGAAGGGTACGTTGAGGTTGTTGCTTTGAGTAGGAGGATGACGCCTCCCGTAGCGCTTCCGGTTCCCTTGGTTTCCAAGTTGGAGTTGGCGGCGTAGTTGAGATCTTTGGAGAGGGTTGTGCCCGCGTGGCCGGTTGTTTGTTAGATCGTTGTCGACCGTGTGTGTGTCGGAGGGTGATCGAGAGGATCTCTAGTTGTGGAGAGCCTCTCGAGCTCGATTAGACCCAGCGGTGTTCCTTGGGTGAGTTGCTTGCGATTTGGCGATCCAGCAAGCTAGTGCTTGTTTGGTTTTGGAGGCTAGTTGGTGCTTGGTGTTGACCAAGATTTGGTTCTCTTGATGTTTCAAGAGCTTGCTCTGTTCGATCCAGGGGGCGTTGCCACGAGGATTTGTTCCTAGTCCGGTTGTTTTGGGAGTTGATTCCTCCCTCGGTAGTTGAGTAAGTTCGGCTAGTTCTGGATTGGTGGTTCAATCGGTTGAGTTTCCCTTGGGTGTTGCTTCCAAGAGAGTTGGTTGATGTTGCCCTTGGGTTTGAGCAAGTCGTGAGCGTGTGTGATGTTCACGCCCCTTTAGAGTTTTGCTTGGCTGGGAAATCGTTCCCGTTGAGGAGTCGGCATAGCTCCGAGTTGTGTAGTTGATCGAGTAGCGCAGCAGTTAGCCCAATGAGAGGGTCCTCGCATTGTGTTGTTAGCAAGCGAAAAGTTGTTTGTCCCCGCAAGAGCGGTGGCCACCAGTTTAAGAGTTGAGCTTGAGTTGAGTTTCTGCGAGCAAGGCCTTCTCGGGCTTTGTTTCTAGTTGTTGAGCTTTCGCAGCTTGGCGAATAGTCGAGCCTCGATTGAGTGTGTTGGCACAGAGGTGCCGTGGCATTGGTTGGTTAGCCTTTGGGCCGCTTTCCTCAAGCCGTTGTGAGTTCTTTGGTAGCCCCGTGAGGGTTTGGTCCTTCTTTGCCGAGATTTTTCCATGAGAGGAATGTTGGGTGTTTCCTTGCCCGCAATGTTCTTTTGGCCGATTGCTAGTAGGTTTGCATGGAAAAGTTTGTGTTCGGCCGTTGTGAGGCTCCAGTTGTTGGTTTGGCCGAGTGGAGCTGTGGCACAGTTTTTGGCCATTTAGGGTTGGCTGTAGCTGAAGTTTCACTTGTGCTAGTGGGAAAAGTTTGCCATTTGGATCAATCGCCATTGGTGGCTCGATTGTTTTTCGTTAAGGCTTTAGGCAAGCCTTGTGGTTCATTTGGTCTCTTGTGAAAGAAAGAGTAGGCCGTTTGGTTTCGGAACCCGAGAGGTTCAGATTGTTTGGCCACTTGGCGTTGTGTTGAGGCGATTTGTTATCGGGCCAGTGGGCATTCAGAGAAGTTACGCCGGTGCGTGGCGTTGAGTTTTGGAGCTTGTGCCCGGTCGCGATTCTTGAGAGTAACACCGTTGAGAGAGTGTTCCGTGTTGGTTTAGTGGGGTTTTGGCCGAGCCCCAAGTTTGTAGGGCTTTGAGATCCTTGAGCGGATTGGAGCGGTGGTTAGCTTTGCCCCGTCTTTGACAATGCAGTACAAGTTTTGTGTTCCTCGTCTCTTTGTTGAGATAGTATGTAGCGGCATCGAGCGCATTGTGGCTTTGAGCCTTTGAGAACCCAAGAGGGTTTGGTTATCGAGAGAAGGGCTAGTGTTGTTTTAGCCGAGAAGTTCGGTTGGCTATGAATCGGTGGAGTATTCATAGAGTCGTTTCGTTTAGGACTTTCGAGGACGAAAGTCTTAAAAGGAGGGAGTATTGTAACGCCCGATTTTCTATTCCAGCTTCTCGAGGTGCCTCGGTTCAGATTCGATGATTCGGTTGGGCCGTTAGAGCTGCTTTTGACCCTTAGGGGTATTTTGGTCTTTTTGCTCCTCAGGCGGGATTTGTGGTTTTTCGGGGCTTGAGGCGGCTCCCGCCTTTGTTGAGGCTTGTATGTTGGTGGCTGCAAGTCCCGAGATGTTTGGGGTATTCGTTTGGGAGTTCGGTTGTGATTTGGGTTTTGGGCAAAGTGATCGTTGTTTGGGTGTTTCCTTTGGGATTCGAGCCCAGGCCCTTAGAGATGATTTGGGAGTTTGTTTAAGTGAGAGTTATTGTTTGGAAAAGGTTGCTTCAGCCGGGTCTCGAAGGAGGAAGCCGGGAAATGGGATTTAAGGACTTTAAGGCTTGTTTAAATTAGGAAAAAGGGTAGAAAAATCAAGAAAGTCCCTTTCCCCTTATTTTGCAATCTCTCTCTCTCTCTCTCTCTCTCCTAGCCGACCTCACCAAGAAAACCCAGCCATGCCCTAGCCACCCAGCCATGCCCTAGCCGCACCACTCCCTGGCCGCATCAGATCGCCCAGCCCAGGTGCGCCCAGATGCGTTGCATCGCCCAGCCCAGGTGCGCCCAGATGCGTTGCATCGCCCAGCCAAGGTGCGCCCAGATGCGTTGCATCGTCCAGCCCTAGCCGCGCCCTCGCTCCAGCCGCCCACTCACCCATGCCGCGCGCGTGCCTAGCCACCCCAAAGACCCGATCGCATCGCCTCGCCCTAGTCGCGCGAGCCCAGATCTGCATCGCCGGGCCATCTTCGCCGCTCGCCTTGGTCGCGCGAGCCCGGATCGGCATCGCCCGTGCCGCCTCGTCTTGTCGCTCGCCCCTCAGAGGTCGTCGTGCCTTCCCGAGCGCCCCCGAGCCATCGCGTCGCGTCGCCTCGCGCGCGCCGTGCGCCGTCCTCTGTCAAGCCGCGCCGTGTGTCGTCGCCAAGCCGAGCTCGAGCCCGCGCCCGTGCACCTTTGCCGCCCGCCCAGCGCCAGCTGCGCTGCGCCGCGCCGCCCGCCTGCGCGCGCGTGCTTGCGCCGGCGCCACGCCTGCGCCCTAGTGCCCAGCGCTGTGCCCAGCGCCCGACCAGGTGCTCTTCTGCGCCCGGCTGCACTGTTGTGTCTTTGGTTGGCCCGAGCCTTGTGGCTTCTCGGATGGTATTTCTCGAGTCTTTTCTTCGTTGGGCCCCGATTTGTTGGTCTTTGTTTAGGGATTTATTTGGGTCATTTTTATGTATTTGATTTGGGCTTTGCTTTATTTTATGTTTAGGTTGTTTGGGTTCGATTAGAGGCTCGAGGATTGCTTGGTTGATTTGTGATTATTTTCTCGCTTGTCCTGTAAGGATTTCTTACCGTGGTTGTGTGGACCTGCGATATGTCTCGATTGTGCCTTGTATGTTTGCTTTGATTGTTATGAGCATGATAGTGATAGGCGACTTTGTTTGATCTCTTGCTAGCATGTTTGTTGATTTTACATGTTAGTGCCATGCTAGGTTTGTTCTTCCAGCATGCTTGTGATTCCTGTTTAAGTTGTAGTATCATGCTAGGTAAACGTGATTGATGTCGGTCATTGCTTGCTAGCCAGGAATCATTGATTTACTCGGTATTCTTGGATAGAGTAGTAGGGTTTGTCATCATCCGGGGCCGAGAGCGGACATAACGTGCTTTGTCCCCACCGGTCGGGAGTAGAGCGAAGCATAACGTACATTGCTTCCCCGGCGGCCGATGTGGATGTAGCTACCACATCGGCATAAGCCTAGTTTGTAGCTTTGCTAGAGCGGAACCCCGCCAGCGGTGCAAGCTCGCCTTGGCCGGTTCTTAGCTTCGTCGGTGGTGGTAGTTGCACAGATGAGTGCCGAGGGCCTCGCGCCATCGTGTTCGGTGACACCGCTTCGAGTCTTTAGGCATGCGTGCGACCCGCGTAGTTTGCCCTTAGGCCCCCGCATTTACGCCGGTTGCGGATGAGCATGCGGTGTGCGCGCCTGACACGCGTTAGTCGCCGGTTCGGAGAGCTCCCGGGCTAATGTTCGTGAGTACACCGATTCCTTCCGCTTTAGAGCGGATCGGTACTCTCCGATAGTCCGTGATTGTTAGCGAGGGTAAGAGGCCCTTGAGGACACCCATTGGGATTGGCTTTTGAGCTAATCAATTGGTCGAGAGAAAGACCCTCGAGGGTGTCGGACATCTTGGGATCGGTTTTGAGCCGATCAATTGGCCGAGGAGAAAGACCCTCGGAGATGTCCCGGGATTGGTTATGAGAACCAATCATTAGGCCTAAGTAGGAGACTTCCGATGATTCCTAAGTAAGAGACTTCCGATGTTTCCAGATCTTGTTTTATGAGCTCGTTGAGTTATGATCTGTGTTGATAGTCGTTTGCTTGCATATTGAGGTGCTAGATGACTGATGTATCGTATTGTACCCCGGTTGGGATTCTTCTGAGTATGTTTATACTCACCCTTATTTATCTTTCTGTAACTTGGGACAACACCAAGAGGGCTAGCGAGGGAGCCGATTGATCATGGGAACCACCGGCACTCTGTCTTTTATTATTGCATTGTTTATTCAAAGATGTAGATGGACAGAGAGTCCTAGGGAACATTGTTTAAAACGTTGCTTAAATTGTATTGTACATTTTATTAAACACTGGCCAGTTGTTTTACTTTGTTGGATTGTTAAAATGAAAATTGTTGGTTATGTTTTAAGGGCTCCCCCTTCTCATATGTTTTGACAGAGTTTTTAAATATAAGCTCTAAACCGCTTGTTATCATATTTAACTTGCATGCCGAGTAAGATCCTGTGTTTAGGACCATGTTTTGGGTCGGGTTCTTACAGCTTGGTATCGAGCACGAGTCATAGATTCTGTAGACTAACTCGCTTTGTAGGTTGTTGTTCCCATGATCATCGCCTCCACGGCCGCTTGGTTTGTCCGAGTTCAATTAAGTTAAGGGTAAGAATTTACAATACTTTTCTTCTAGCTTTTATGCATGTGTAGAGTTGTGGAGCGGAGACGAAAGCGAGTTCTCACTCGTTGTTGGTTTGGGCTTAGAGAGCCATCATGCCAACTTCCACGCGGTCTGGCAGCTTTGTTGAGCGGTGAGAGCCCCAATGTGGGCCAAAGATTTGTGCTTTGTGCAGATCGCCGGTGTGTCGATTGCACTCGGAGGAGAGGCGAGATTAGACTCCCATAGGCCATTTGTGGCCCGGTTGTTGGTTTCTCCCCTAGTGAGAGGGTGGAGGTGCCTTGTGCGGACGCCAGCCGTGTTGATCGCACTCGCAGGAGCAGGGCGCTTGGCATGTCCGACCGAGGAGCCGGGCCCGATCATGTTGATGTTGAGGCCGCGTCCCGTGGTTGTTTAGCCCGTTGGCGAGTTGGCCCCGGCGCTGAGTTGCCTAGAGGAGGGGGTAGAGGCTAGCACGCCTCGTAGTATGACTCCTTGAGCAGAGTGTGCTCCACCATGTGAGATTTGATGGCGTGTCTTTAGCTATCGAGAGCAAAGACCCAGCGCGCTTTGTAAGCGCCGTGAGCGAGGAGTCCTGGGCATAGATAGCCCAAATGACGAGTTTGTTTCAACATTTTCCCCGTAGCTCTCGTAGCTCCCTGAGGTTCCTGGAGGGCTTGATCGGCAGGTTTATGCGATTGAGTTTGTTGGCGTTGATGGAGCGCCCAGTTTGGCAAGTGGATGCCTGTAGAGTTTGATGTATTAGAAAGTCCTACCGCTAGTAGTAAAGCGGTTGGCCAGTTTGAGTTTAGCATCCGTGTGTTGGGATGCCCTGCTATTCAGAGGCCGAGGTGAGCCGCCTCGCCGTCTTTATTGGTTCCGCAGCTTGGTGGTGGTAGACCCTTGAGAGAGGTGGACTAGCGAGTCTCCACCACCACCCGATTGATTGGCAAGTTACCGTGTTAGTGGCTTGAGGCGGATGTAGAGACATCTGTGCCCCCTTGCAAGCTCCTTTGTTGTTTTGCAGCCCGTTCTCTTGTACCCTCGTGAGCTGTGGTGTAGTGTGGAGTTTGCTTGCCGTGGTTTTATCCATCTGTGGATTTCGGGGGCTAGTAGAGTGGAACACTCTTTTATTTGGATGTTCCCGGTGTGGAACTAGTTGGAGCCACCCGAGGAGTTGGCTTTGAGCTTTTGTTGAGCATCGAGTGGGATGCGAGGAGTAGGCCGTGGCAAGTCTGTTGGTCGAGATGCCGGAGATTAGGCCGCTCGAGTGTTTGGACTCTGTGGCTTTGAGTGCCATTGCCCCGTCACTTGGAGAGTGACTTTCCCTATTCTCGAGGGGCATAAAGCTCGTTTGAGGCTGATTCGTGTTGTAATGGATGTAGTGCTGTGGCACCAAGCTTTGAGAGGAGGCCTAGTTTCAGGCCGCTTGGCACTTTTGGTGCAGTGGTTCCATGGTCGCCTAGAGTATAGCATCCCCGCTTGTCTTGTACCCTTTTCCCGAGGTTGCACTGTTTGGGTTGCTTAAGAGATCTAGCTCGGGTGGTAGTCGAGAGGACTACAAGTTTGAGGTTTTCGAGGGAAAGTAGGAGCTGTTCAGATCTCTCGAGAGTTGGGTGTAAAGGATGCTATAGGTCATTAAGAGCTAGCGCGCTCGAGTTCTCGCGCTGTGTTGTGGGCCTGTGAGCCAGCTTGATGGTAGCATGATTTGGCTACCCTTTGAGTTGCCCTAGTATGGTTAGTGTTGGCATCGTGGATGCGTGGTTGATCCAGTGTTAGAGCCATGAGTTGGATGGCTGATCGGAGGGCGTTTAGTGAGCACATTGTTTTGAGGAATGTTAGCTTGGTGTGGTTTTGCGCTTGTAAGAGTAAGTTGGCCAATGTGGCTTTTCGTGGTGAGTTGGCCCCGAGTGGGTTTGAACTCTTGTTGCTCCCTTGTTTGTTGTGGCTCTGTTTGGAGGCAAAAGTTGCCCTGTGTGAGAGCCCTTGTTGGCTTTGGATCTTATGAGATCAAGTTGGAGTTGTACACCCCGGTGCACTTTTGCGTAGCTCGTTCCGTGGTTTATGTTTGGAAAACCACGAGAGGTTCGTGTTGAGGAGCCAGTGCTCAGTCTTTGAGGTGTCAAGGCTTTAGTTCTTGGCAAGTGCCCTAGCTTTGGTCTGTAAGGATGCCGTGCTCGTTCTTGCCGTTGGTTAAGCAAGTTTTGCTAGTTGGTCCTTGCCCTCGTTAGACTTCATTGGAACCGAACAAAAGCGATAGTGGCAAGCCGCGCAGCTTTCTCGATCTTTTCGGCTAAGAAAGTCGTTCGGATCCTTACCTTGAGCGGAAGGTATGTTGAGGTTGTTGCTTTGAGTAGGAGGATGACGCCTCCTGTAGCGTTCCGGTTCCCTTGGTTTCCAAGTTGGAGTTGGCCAAATGTAGTTGAGATGCTTTGGAGAGGGTTGTGCCCGCGTGAGCCGGTTGTTTGTTAGATCGTTGTCGACCGTGTGTGTCGGAGGGTGATCGAGGATCTCTAGTTGTGGAGAGCCTCTCCGAGCTCCGCTTAGACCCGGAGTGTTCCTTGGGTGAGTTGCTTGCGATTTGGCGATCTAGCAAGCTAGTGCTTGTTTGGTTTTGGAGGCTAGTTGGTGCTTGGTGTTGACCAAGATTTGGTTCTCTTGATGTTTCAAGAGCTTGCTCGGTTCGAGCTGCAGGGCGTTGCCCCGAGGATTTGTTCCTAGTCCGGTTGTTTTGGGAGTTGATTCCTCCTCGGTAGTTGAGTAAGTTCGGCTAGTTCTGGATTGGTGGTCCAATCGGTTGAGTTTCCCTTGGGTGTTGCTTCCAAGAGAGTTGGTTGATGTTGCCCTTGGGTTTGAGCAAGTCGGCGAGCGTGTGTGATGTTCACGCCTTTAGAGTTTTGCTTGCTGGGAAATCGTTCCGTTGAGGAGTCGGCATAGCTCCCGAGTTGTGTAGTTGATCGAGTAGCGCAGCGGTGGTTAGCCCAAATGAGAGGGTCCCTGCATTGTGTTGTTAGCAAGCGAAAAAGTTGTTTGTCCCACGCAAGAGCGGTGGCCACCAGTTTAAGAGTTGAGCTTGAGTTGAGTTTCTGCTGAGCAAGGCCTTCTCGGGCTTTGTTTCTAGTTGTTGAGCTTTCGCGCTTGGCGAATAGCCGAGCCTCGATTGAGTGTGTTGGCACAGAGGTGCCGTGGCATTGGTTGGTTAGCCTTTGGGCCGCTTTCCTCAAGCCGTTGTGAGTTGCCGGTAGCCCCGTGAGGGTTTGGTCCTTCTTTGCCGAGATTTTTCCATGAGAGGAATGTTGGGTGTTTCCTTGCACAGCAATGTTCTTTTTGGCCAGATTGCTAGTAGGTTTGCATGGAAAAGTTTGTGTTCGGCCGTTGTGAGGCTCCAGCTTGTTGGTTTGGCCGAGTGGAGCTCAGTGCTCGGTTTTTGGCCATTTAGGGTTGGTCGTAGCTGAAGTTTCACTTGTGCTAGTGGGAAAAGTTTGCCTTTTGGATCAATCGCCGCTTGGTGGCTCGATTGTTTTTCGTTAAGGCTTTAGCAAGCCTTGTGGTTCATTGGTCTCTTGTGAAAGAAAGAGTAGGCCGTTTGGTTTCGGAACCCGAGAGGTTCAGCTTGTTTGGCCACTTGGCGTTGTGTTGAGGCGATTTGTTATCGGCCAGGTGGGCATTCAGAGAAGTTACGCCGGTCGCGTGGCGTTGAGTTTTGGAGCTTGTGCCCACCGCGATTCTTGAGAGTAACACCGTTGAGAGGTGTTCCGTGTTGGTTTAGTGGGGTTTTGGCCGAGCCCCAAGTTTGTAGGGCTTTCGAGATCCTTGAGCGGATTGGAGCAAAGGTGGTTAGCTTTGCCCCGTCTTTGACAAAGATGGTGCAAGTTTTGTGTTCCTCGTCTCTTTGTTGAGATAGTATGTGGCGGTGAGAGCATTGTGGCTTTGAGCCTTTGAGAACCCAAGAGGGTTTGGTTATCGAGAGAAGGGCTAGTGTTGTTTTAGCCGAGAAGTTCAGATTGGCTATGAATCGATGGAGTATTCATAGAGTCATTTTCGTTTTAGGACTTTCGAGGACGAAAGTCTTAAAAGGAGGGAGTATTGTAACGGCCAGCTTTTCTATTCCAGCTTCTCGAGGTGCCTCCTGTTCAGATTCATGATTCGGTTGGGCCGTTAGAGTTGCTTTGACCCTTAGGGGTATTTTGGTCTTTTGCTCCCGGGCGGGATTTGTGGTTTTTCAGTGGCTTGAGGTAGCTCCTGCTTTGTTGAGGCTTGTATGTTGGTGGTCGCAAGTCCCGAGATGTTTGGGGTATTCGTTTGGGAGTTCGGTTGTGATTTGGGTTTTGGGCAAAGTGATCGTTGTTTGGGTGTTTCCTTTGGGATTCGAGCCTGTGCCTTTAGAGATGATTTGGGAGTTTGTTTAAGTGAGAGTTATTGTTTGGAAAAGGTTGCTTCAAGGGTCTCAAGGAGGAAGCCGGGAAATGGGATTTAAGGACTTTAAGGCTTGTTTGAATTAGGAAAAAGGGTAGAAAAATCAAGAAAGTCCCTTTCCCCTTGTTTTGCAATCTCTCTCTCTCTCTCTCTCTCTCTCTCTCTCTCTCTCTCTCTCTCCTAGCCGACCTCACCAAGAAAACCCAGCCATGCCCTAGCCACCCAGCCATGCCCTAGCCGCACCACTCCCTGGCCGCATCAGATCGCCCAGCCCAGGTGCGCCCAGATGCGTTGCATCGCCCAGCCCAGGTGCGCCCAGATGCGTTGCATCGTCCAGCCCTAGCCGCGCCCTCGCTCCAGGCCGCCCAGCTCACCCATGCCGCGCCGTGCCTAGCCACCCCAGCACCCGATCGCATCGCCCTCGCCCTAGTCGCGCCGAGCCCAGATCTGCATCGCCCGGGCCATCTTCGCCCTCGCCTTGGTCGCGCCGAGCCCAGATCGGCATCGCCCGTGCCGTCTCGTCTTGAAGTCGCTCGCCCCACAGTAGGTCGTCGTGCCTTCCCCGAGCGCCCCGAGCCCATCGCGTCGCGCTGCGCCGCGCGCGCGCGCGCGCCGTCTGCGCCGTCCTCTGTCAAGCGCGCGCAGTGTCGTCGCCCAGCCGAGCTCGAGCCCGCGCCGTGCACCTTTGCCGCCCCCGCGCGCCCGTGCTGCGCCGGCGCCCACGCCTGCCGCGCGCGCGTCTGCGCGCCGCGCCCACGCCTGCTTGCGCGCGTGCTGCGCCGGCGCCCTCGCCTGCGCCCGCTTGCCCAGCGCTGGCCCAGCGCCCGACTGCTGTTGTGTGCTGGTTGGCCCGAGCCTTGTGGCTTCTCGGATGGTATTTCCCGAGTCTTTTTCTTCGTTGGGCCCCGATTTGTTGGTCTTTGTTTAGGGATTTATTTGGGTTTTTTTATGTATTTGATTTGGGCTTTTTATTTTATGTTTAGGTTGTTTGGGTTCGATTAGAGGCTCGAGGATTGCTTGGTTGATTTGTGATTATTTTCTGCTTGTCCTGTAAGGATTTCTTACCGTGGTTGTGTGGACCTCGCGATATGTCTCGATTGTGCCTTGTATGTTTGCTTTGATTGTTATGAGCATGATAGTGATAGGCGACTTTGTTTGATCTCTTGCTAGCATGTTTGTTGATTTTACATGTTAGTGCCATGCTAGGTTTGTTCTTCCAAAGATGCTTGTGATTCTGTTTAAGTTGTAGTATCATGCTAGGTAAACGTGATTGATGTCGGTCATTGCTTGCTAGCCAGAATCATTGATTTACTCAAGATTCTTGGATAGAGTAGTAGGGTTTGTCATCATCCGCAGGTGAGAGCGGACATAACGTACTTTGTCCCCACCGGTCGGGAGTAGAGCGAAGCATAACGTACATTGCTTCCCCCGGCCCGATGTGGATGTAGCTACCACATCGGCATAAGCCTACTTTGTAGCCTCGCTAGAGAGGAACCCCGCCAACGGTGCAAGCCTCGCCTTGGCCGGTTCTTAGCTTTAGGTCGGTGGTACAGCCGCACGGATGAGTGCCGAGGGCCTCGCACTCATGTGTTCGGTGACACCGCTTCCGAGTCTTTAGGCATGCGTACGACGACCCGCGTGGTTTGCCCTTAGGCCCCGCATTTACGCCGGTTGCGAGATGAGCATGCGGTGTGCGCGCACACGCCGTTAGTCGCCGATTCGGAGAGCTCCCGGGCTAATGTTCGTGAGTACACCAGCCCGGCCAGCTTTAGAGCGGATCGCGGGTACTCTCCGATAGTCCAGTTGTTAGCGAGGGTAAGAGGCCCTTGAGGACACCCATTGGGATTGGCTTTTGAGCTAATCAATTGGTCGAGGAAAAGACCCTCGAGGGTGTCGGACATCTTGGGATCGGTTTTTGAGCTGATCAATTGGCCGAGGAGAAAGACCCTCGGAGATGTCCCGGGATTGGTTATGAGAACCAATCATTAGGCCTAAGTAGGAGACTTCCGATGATTCCTAAGTAAGAGACTTCCGATGTTTCCAGATCTTGTTTTATGAGCTCGTTGAGTTATGATCTGTGTTGATAGTCGCTTTTGCTTGCATATTGAGGTGCTAGATGACTGATGTATCGTGATTGTACCGGTTGGGATTCTTACTGAGTATGTTTATACTCACCCTTATTTATCTTTCGGGTAACTTGGGACAACACCAAGAGGGCTAGCGGAGGGAGCCGATTGATCATGGGGAACCGCCAAGCACTCTGTCTTTTATTATTGCATTGTTTATTCAAAGATGTAGATGGACAGAGTCCTAGGGGAACATTGTTTAAAACGTTGCTTAAATTGTATTGTACATTTTATTAAACACTGGCCAGGTTGTTTTACTTTGTTGGATTGTTAAAATGAAAATTGTTGCTTATGTTTTAAGGGCTCCCCCTTCTCATATGTTTTGACAGGTTTTTAAATATAAGCTCTAAACCGCTTGTTATCATATTTAACTTGCATGCTGAGTAAGATCCCAGGTTTAGGACCATGTTTTGGGTCGGGTTCTTACAAAGGGCCAACTGGCATAACTTGCCTACGCAACAACCCGGCTACCGGCACGGTAACCTCTCAACCCAAGTTAGGGCACTTGCCAAGAAATAAAGTCCTAACTCCTCAGAACTGAGCACTGGTTTCACAACCCGAAACACCTCGTGGTTCTTGAAAAATACACCACGGAACGAGCTACACAAAAGTACACCGGCGTGTACAGCTCCAACTTGGTTCCTTAAGATCCAAACCAACAAGTATTCTCACACAAGGCAACTTTTGCCTCCCAATAGAGCCACATCTAGCAAAGGAGCAACAAGAGTTCAACCCACTCGGGGTCAACTCACCACGGAATGACACATTGGTCGACTCACTCTTACAAGAGCATAGCCACACCAAACTAACTTACCTCATACCAATGGTCCACTAAACGTGTTTCGATCAACCATCCAACTCATGGCTCTAACAGTGGATCAACCACGCATCATCGATGCCAACCCTACTCATATTAGGGTAACTCCAGGGTAGTCGAATCACACTACCATCCAACTGGCTCACAAGCCCACAACACAGGTGCGAGAGCTCGGACGCGCTAGCCCTTAACAACCAACAACATCCTTTGTACCCAACTCTCGATGACCCTGAAAGGCTCCTACTTATCCCTCGAACGACCTCAAACTTGTAGTTCTCTGGCTACCACCGAGCTAGATCTCTTATGCAGCCCAAATAGGTGCAATCTCAGGAAAGGGTACAAGACTAGTGGGGATGCTAAACTCCGGGCGGGTCCTGGAACCACCTGCACAAAAAGTGCCAACTGGCCTGAAACTAGGCCTCCTTCCAAAGCTTGGTGCCAACAGGCACTACATCCTTTACAACACAAACATCCCCTTACGGGCTTTAAGCCCCTCTGAGGGTAGGGAAGGTAACACTCCAGATGACAGGGCAATGGCACTCAACACAAGAGTCTCGACACTCGAGTAGACTACTCTCTGACATCACGTCTAACAGACAAGCCAAGGCCCACTCCTACATCCCACTCGATGCTCAACGAATACTCAGGCCAACCCTCGGGTGGCAGCACCTAGCTCCACACCTGGTACATGCTAACAGAAGGTGCTTCTCTCTACTAGCCAGCTGAAAACCACGGACGGATTAAGTCCTGACAAGAAAACTCCACACTACCCCCTGGCTACGAGGGTACTAAAAGAACTGGCTGCAAAACGACTGCAGGCTTGCAGGAGGACAAGATGTCTCTACATCTTCCTCAAAAGCTACTAACTTGGCAGCTTGCCAATCGACCGGGTGGCTGGTGGAGACTCTGATGGTTCGCCTCTCACAGGGGAATTCCACCACCACACTGCTGCATCAAACAGCACCAGAACGGCACGCCTCGACCTCTAAACATCAGGTCATCGGCCTCTGAACACCAGGTCATCACAACACTTGGATGATAGACTCGATCTTGGCCAACCACCTCGCTGCTAGCAGTAGGTCTCAAAAACATCCAGCTCTACAGGCTTCCACTTGCCAAACCCGGCGGCTCGATCAACACCAACTATCTTATCAGCATAAACCTACTGATCAAGCCCTCCCGAACCTCCGGCTCACCGGAGCTACAAGGAGGGGTGTCTCCTAAATAAACTCTGCCAGGTGGGGCTATCTCGTGCCCAAGACTCCTCACTACGCGCTACAAATTGCGCCTGGGTCTCCGCTCTCTGTTAGCTAAAAGACCTGCCATCAACTCCCTCATGGCTGGAGCACACTCTGCTCAAGGAGTCTCACTCTGAGGCTTGCTAGCGTCAATCCCCCCTACTCTTGGCAACTCATCTGCCAGGGCCAAAGGTGGCCTACGGGTCTAGACAACCCTGGACACGGTCTCATCATCAACATGAACAGCCCAACTCCTCGGTTGGAAATACCAAACGTCCCTGCTCCTTTAAGTGCAATCAACCTACTAGCGATCCACACAAAGCATAAAAGCTAGCCCACGCTGGGGCTCTCACTGCCAAACAAGGGTAACACATGTATACTAGATACAGTATTGTAAAATAAAACCCTTAGCTTAATGAACTCGAGACAAACTGACGGCCATGAGTGCCGATGATCATGGGGGCAACAACCTACAAAGCAGGTTAGTCTACAGAATCTATGACTCTGTGCTCTGATACCAACTGTAAGAACCCGACCCAAAACACGGTCCTAAACCTAGGTTCTCACTCAGCATGCAAGTTAAATACTTCATAAAGCGGTTTAGTGCTCATATTTAAAACCTTTCAAAACATTTAAAAGCGAGGACACTTAAAACATAAACAACAACCTTCATTATAGCAAAGCCAACAAAGTAAAACAAGCCTGGCTAGTGTTTATAAAATCATACAATACAATTTAAACAACTTTTAAAAACGTCCCCATAGGACTCCTGTCCGTCTACATGCTGAACAAATTATGCAAACAATAAAGAGGCAGTGTCAAGCGGCACCCATGATCAATCGGCTCCTCTCCGCTAATTAGTCCCTGTCTTGTCCCTAGTTACCTGGTGGAAAACCACAGAAATAAGGGTGAGTATAAACATACTCAGTAAGTGTAAAGACCCGACCCAAAAGGGGCTCTAAATGGGCCTTTACCCCAATGCATGTATTCAAAATAAAAGACATTATGAAAAATAAGTTTCGGATCCCAAGTAAAAACAGAAACATTCAACAATCAAAACATACATTTCTAAAAGCATACTCTGATCAGAGATTTATTTAAACCATTTAAACATTCCACAAGTACAAATATGCTGGAATCCATAAAACGTAAGAAAACATCCTAGGGCTCCGTGCCCGTCTACATGCATTCAGGGGAAATAACAAAAGTCAAGAGTCAAGATATAATAAAATGGTCAGAGATGACAGCAGGATTCCATGATCACAGCTCCTCCTTCACCATCCTGTCTCGCGCCTTGGTTACTGTGGGAAAACCACGTAGAATAAGGGTGAGTAACGAAATTACTAAGAAGAATCCCCAACCGGGTACAATACGTATACATGATCATCTAGAAGAATGTATGCAAGCTATGAGTATAAACACAGAATAGAGCACATAGCTTAAGTCCACACTTGGACCTCGGATGCCAACTCAGGGTCTTAGTCCGGAAATAAATCCACCACACAATACGCCCTATACGAGAAACGAGTCCCGGCCTCAGCCTGTCTACTGTCGATACGAAAGGTGCACTAGCTCAAGATCCCGAGGAGCTCTCCGGTCGGCGCTGTAATGAGCGTAAGCGCGCATTTGCGTGCTCTTTCGCAGCACTATGGGGTGCTGGGTCTAGTGGCAAGTCGCCCATGTCCAATCACCACGCCTAACTAAATCTCTCGGATCGGTGTCACCGACATAGGGGTGTGAGACTCGACACGTGAACTATGTCACCTGAACCACCTCACCGAGGCTAAGGAATCGGTCGTGGTAGGCTTACACCAAGAAGCCGCCCTTGCCCTATCGGTGGCAATCAAGGGCTACGGCCGAACACGCCGAGGACGTGTCGATCGCCGGGATGAGGCAATGCCAAGTCATCATCCCGACCGTAGGGGCATTTAACGATCGCCACCCTCACCCAAGATTGCGGGCCACCGTTAGGGTTAGCTAAACCCTAACGGGATCGAGGACGGAGTACCATCTCGCACGTCCTATATCGGGGATGCAAGTTACGTTATGCATCCGGCCGGATGATGCTACCTACCCGAACTCTAAACCATAGCAATAATAACAATTCAATCAATGCGGTCCAATACGTGCTCAATGGATACAAGGAACCTAGCATGGTACTACGAAGCAAGAATAGATATGAGCATGCCGAGCGGAACAACCTAGCATGGACTAACATGAGAGAACAACATACGAAGTCATGATAGTCGAGAATTCGAATGAGCACCTAAACTATACATGTTGATAATCACAAACAAACATACAAACAACAATCACATAGAACATCGCAGGTCCACACAACTCCTGGTAAGAAATCCTTACAGCCGGGCAACTACACACAAAACCTAAGCTGCGAACGAACCCGAGCTAGCTACGAGAACCTAACAAAACAATGATAATCATAATCCATAAGCCTAAATATAATAAAATAAACAAGGCTCGGCTGGGGAGCAACTCACGCGCTCGACCGACACGCGCGACGACGGGCGGCGGCGGCGGCGCGGGGCTTTCTTCTTTGGCGCCGACGCGCGCGCGAGGGCTGATGATGCGGCGAGGACCGCACACTGGGCGCTGATGGCGGCGAGGGCGGCAGGCGCGCGCGCACGCGCGCGACGGACATTGGCCGGGCGCAGCGCGCACGCGCGCGCAAGCGGACGGGACGAGCGCGCTGCCGCGGCGCGAGCGCGACGACGCGATGCGCGCGCATGGGCGCAGCGCGAGCGAGCGGCGCGCGCGCGCGACGCGGGGCGCGGGCTGCTCGGTGGTGAGCGCAACGGCCGCGACGGGCTGGCGGTCAGGCGGCTCGTGCTCTTCTTTCTGCGCGATCTGGGCACTGGGCTTGCTGCTAGGCGATCTGGGCGGCTGGGCTTCTTCTTTGGCAGATCTCTGGGCATGCCGGGCGACTGCAACAAACACACACACACACAAGCTCTTCTCCTTACCTTCGCCAACAAGAACACCCAATCGAGAAGATGAAGAGGATGAAGACTTACCCGGAATGATGATTGAACCAAGGGAGCCGCAAGGATGAAGAACTCGGCAAGGCAATGGAGAGAAAAGCTTGGGCGGCCACATACTTTGGAGAAGAAGATGAGACAAACCTAATTTCTATTTCATTTAACCAAATGCTCCAAAACTCCCAAAATGCAAGGCTAACCATAAAAGGATGCAGGGGAGAGCAACAAGAGTACCTAATGGCTCAATTGGTACACATCCCCACAAGCTTCCCAGAGACCGGGTTCAAAACCTCTCACCGCAAAGACAGCTTTCCTTTATTTTTACTTTTGCACCAAACCTTGCTCAAACCAAACCACAAATCCTTCCAAAACCTACATAAATCCATCCAATAATTTTAGCAACTGAAAAAGACATAAACGGTCCCGACGGCTGGACAAATTACTAAAATACCCCTAGGGCATACACGAAGACCGGGATGAAAACACAGGTCGTTACAATATTCCTCCTTTTTATGACTTTCGTCCTCGAAAGTCCTTATGACTGAAACAACACAGATATCAGCATTCTCATCCCGTCCTTCCCGCTCACGAGCGGCCTCCTCCGAACTCGACTCTCCTTCACTAAACTTTTACCAACGGATCTCACTTCTACGCAACGTCTTCGACTCAAGACCAGAATACTCATAGGCTTCTCCTCGAAGCCCTAAACCCTCAATCACCGCAAGGGCTCAAAGTCCACAATGAGCAATGGGTCCGGCACATGCTTTGCCCCAACATCGATACATAAAAACATCAGTGCACAAATGGTGTCAACAAACAAACTCAACCCTACAACAAATCAAGCAAACAACCGAAACCTTCCAGATTCCAAAACTAAACGGCCTACTCTTACTTCACAAGAGACCAACAAACCTCAAACATTGACTACACGACCTTAACGAGATACAAACGAACCACCAATCAAGCGATCGATCCAAAAGACAAACTTCTCCAACTAGAACACGTCCACAACACTTAAGCAACCATCTTAAGGAGAAATCGCCAACCAAAGGCAAGGGGCAACATCCTGGTACACACCTGTAACGACCCGGTGTTTTTCTTCCCGGTCTTCCGTATGCCCTAGGGGTAATTTGGTAATTTGGTCGGGCCGTCATGGTCGTTTGTGTCTTTTCCAAATTACTAAAATTATTGGATGGTTTTTGTAGGTTTTTGGAGGGGTTTGTGGTTTGGTTTGAGCAAGGTTTGTTGCAAAAGTAAAAATAAAGGAAATTGTGCTGCAGCCGGGGTTTGAACCCGGGTCTCCTGGGAAGCTTGTAGAGAGGTGTGCCAATTGAGCCATTAGGTGCTCTTGTTGCTCTTTCTGCATCACATCTTAGTTAACCTTGGAGTTTGGAGTTTTGGTGCATTTGGTTAAATGAAATAGAATTAGGTTATTCCATCTTATTCTCCAAAAGCACCTCTTGGCCGCCCAAGCTCTCCATCTCCATAGCCTTGCCGAGTTCTTCATCCTTGCCTCTCCTTGGGTTCGATCATCATCATTCCGGGTAAGTCTTCGTCTTCTTCATCTTCTCATTTGGGTGTTTGTTGGCCGAATGTAAGAAAAAGGGGTTGTGTGTGTGTGTGTGTGTGCAACCACACCGAGAGGAGCAGCGACCATCATCGCCCGATACCGCCGCCACGCCCGGATCGGTCGAACCAGCCACTGTCGCGCACGCCCCGGATCGGTCGAACCAGCCCTGCCAAGACGCCCAGATCTGTCCCAAAGCTCGGCCGCCGTTCGCCCGCCAGCAGAGATTGCCGATCGCTCGCCGCGACGCCAGAGGTCCCGCGCAGCGCAAGACGCCCACCGATCGCTCGCCGACGCCCTCGCCGTGTCCGCTTGCCGAAGCTGCTCGCCCGCGCGCCTTCGCTCGAGACGTTTGCCAGCGCGCGCTCCCTCCTGCCGAGTTGCTCGCCGTCGTCCGCATCGCCGCGCCGCGCGCCGCGCGCCAGCGCCCGCTCGAGCGCTCGCCGCGCGCCTGCGCCCAGACGCCCGACGCGCCGCGCCTTCGCCCCAGACGCTCGCCCCAGCGCGCGTGTCCTCGCTGCCGTGCGGTAGCTGCGGCAGTAGCGTGTCCGTGCTGCCGTGCGGGCCGCGCGGCCGGCGCAAGGTCTTTGCTGCGTGCCCGCGCGCCTGGGTAGCGCGTCCTTGCCGTGCCGGCTTGCCAAGCGACCCCAAGCTCGTGTCGTCGCGCGCGTGAGTTCCCCGAGCCGAGCTTGCTGTTCTATTGTTGTTTAGATATTTTAGATGCTGATTATTGTTGGTTTGCTAGGTTCCCGCCGCTAGCTCGGGATTGTTCCGCACTTAGGATTTGTGTGTAAAAGTCTTCACCAAGGTAAGGATTTCTTACCGGGTTGTGTGGACTCTCGGTATATTTGTGATTGTTGTTTTGTATGCCCGTGTATGTTTACTAGCATGTTTAGCCTAGGTGCTCTGTTTCAATTCTGATGGCATGAACTCTTGTATTGTTTCTCATGTTAGCCCATGCTAGGTTGTTCTATTCTAGCATGTTCGATATCTGTTCTTGCTTCGTAGTATCATGCTAGGTTCTTTGTATCTCGATGAGCACGTATTGGACTGCATTGATTGAATCGTTATTATTGTTAAGGTTTAGAATTGAGGTAGATAGAATCATCCGGGCCCGATGCATAAAGTATCTTGCATCTATGGCAAGGACGCTCGAGACAGCTTCTCCGTCCTTGGACCCGTGAGGGATTAGCTATCCCAACCGGTAGGCCCCGCAATCTTGGGTGAGGGTGGCGATCGTTAAATGCCCCAACGGTCGGGATGATGACTTGGCATTGCCTCGCCCCCGGCGATCGACGCGTCCTCGGCCGTGTTCGGCGTAGCCCTTGATTGCCACTGTTAGGGCAAGGACCGCTTCGGTGTAAGCCTACCACGACCGGTTCCTTAGCCTCGTGTGCGGTGGTACAGTCGACATAGTTCACGTGTCCGTGTCTCACACCCTATGTCGCTGACACCGATCCGGAGATTTAGTTAGGCATGGTGATCGAACTCGGGCGACTTGCCACTAGACTCGGCTTCCGCAGTTTGCGGTGGCATGCGGTGCGCGCTTACGCTCATTACAATACGATCGAGAGCTCCTCGGGATCTTGAGCGATGCACCTTTCGTATCGACGAGAGACAGCCGAGGCCGGGACTTGTTCCCGTATAGTGCGTTTAGCGTGTTGTGGTATTTTCCGGACTAAGACCCCGAGATGGCATCCGAGGTCCAAGTGTGGACTTAGCTATGTGCTCCGCTCCGTGTTTGTACTCATAGCTTGCATACATTCTTCTAGATGATCATGTATATCGTATTGTACCCCGGTTGGGGATTCTTACTGGGTAATTCGTTACTCACCCTTATTCTCGTGGTTTTCCACGGTAATCAAGGCGAGACGGGATGGTGAAGGGAAGCCGTGATCATGGAATCCTGCTTTGTCACCTCTGATTGTTTTATTTTAATTATCATGACTCTTCACTTTTATTATTTCCCTGAATGCATGTAGACGGGCAGAGCCCCGGATGTTTTCTTACGCTTTATGGATTCCAAATATTGGTACTTGTGGATTGTTTTAATGGTTTAAATAAATCTCTCGATCAGAGTGTGCTTTTAGAAATGTATGTTTTGGTTGTTGAATGTTTCTGTTTTTACTTGGAATCCGAAATGTATTTTTTCATAATGTCTTTTATTTTCACTAAATGCATTGGGGTAAAGGCCCATTTAGAGCCCCTTTTGGGTCGGGTCTTTACAACACCAGACGGCTAACAACACTCACACCAGCTGAAACTTCAGCTACGGCCACCTTAAAAAAAAAAAAAAAAGGGCCAAGCACAGACTCCACTCGGCCAAGCCAACAAACTAGAACTCCTCATCGGCCGAACGCAACCTTCCAACGAACACCTACCAGCAACCGACCAAGGAGAACATCGCCAGGCAAGGAACATCCAACATTCCTCTCAAGGAAAACTTGGGAAGCAAGGACTAAACCATCACGCAGCTATCTCGCGACACAACACCTTGGGGAAAATAAATCATCGACTTACCAACCAATGCCACGGCACCTCTGTGCCAACTCACTCAAACGCGCTCGCTCGCTAACGCCAACCGGGAACTCACAACAACTAGGAACAAAGCCCGAGAAGGGCTTGCTCAAAGTGAAACTCAACCCAAACTTATAACGAGCAACGCCGCCTCAAGCTACTACTCAACTCTTAAAATCCAACTGGCTACTCAAAGGACTTCCCCTTTAAGCCTAAGCCTAACTCATCTTCCAACCAGAAGCTCCACTCCCAAAACCTCACAAGGAAAACGGATAACGACAACCTCAAAGCTTACGGATCCTGAGCCACACGAATCCGCAAGACTACCTCGCAAGCTATCACTCGAGGCTGGCATCCAAGGAGCAACTCAACCACCACAGAGGCTAGAGGAAAGGAAATCTTCAATCCCCAAAGAACCAACAACTTGCCGTAACAACTCAACTCTTCTTCGTGCCGCCTCCGCCCTCTTGCGGGAACAAACAACTCTTGCTTGCTAACAACACAAAGCGAGGACCCTCTCATTGGTCTGACCACCTGCGCTACTGATCGACTACACAACTCAGGAGCTAAGCTGACTCCTGCCAAACGGGAAACGACTTCCCAGCAAGCAAACTCCAGAAGGGCAGCGAACTCCACACACGCTCGCTGACTTGCTCAAACCCAAGGCAACAACAACCAACTCTCTTGGAAGCAACACCCAAGAGAAAACTCAACCAATCGGACCACCAAACCAAACAAAACAAAGACTTGCTCAATCTGCCGAGGAGGGGTCAACTCCCAAAACTTCTCGACTAGGAACAAGACCTCGTGGCAACGCCCTCAGCTTAGAACCGAACTAGCTCTCGAAACAACAAACGAACCAAATCTTGGCCAAACACTCACAAGAGGCGAGA
This sequence comes from Sicyos edulis, assembly GCA_036507275.1. Taxonomy (NCBI): domain Eukaryota; kingdom Viridiplantae; phylum Streptophyta; class Magnoliopsida; order Cucurbitales; family Cucurbitaceae; genus Sicyos; species Sicyos edulis. The sequence continues at coordinate 45,122,205 of CM071846.1, read as the reverse complement.
ACAACCTTTATCTGCAATTTCTAGAACACCACCCAAGAATCCGCTTAACTGGACAAACGACTACTTCCAAGCAGCCAACAAACTTTTCCTTCAAGCTAGCGCTTCCACCATTAACTCCAAGACCAAGGGAGTAACCTGACAACTCCCCGAAGGAAACGACTCATACAAGCAGACAACCAACGGACAGAGAACTCCACATACGCTCACTGTCTTGCTCCACCAGAGCAACAACATCTAATCTCACGGGGCACAACAAGGGTCCATCTCGGATCAACCTCCAAATGCCAAACGGGGCAACTCAACATCCTGGAAACAGGAAAAACAACCAACATGGCACAAACCACTCGCCCCCACGAGCAAAACTAAACTCTAGCAACTCCAATCCACACCTTGGTCAACACCAAGCATCAACTTGCCACCACACCGAAACCACTCCGGACTTTACTCCAAACAAACACTAGCTTGCTAGTCTACCAAGACTGCTAGCAACTCCACCGAGGCTACAAACTACGCGCCCAAATGCAGCCAATCAAACTCACTAGCTGGGCTCGACTGAGCTCTGAGAGGCTCTCCACAACCTAGGGTTCTTCGGCAACCCTCGACACACACACTGCTTCAAGCATACGATCTAACAGGACAACCGCTGAACAAACAACTCCAATTTCAAAGATCCCAACCATGCTGGCCAACTCCAACTCCTTGGGAACCTAGAGGACCCAAACGCTACAGAATCGCGCATCCTCCTACTCAAAGCATCGGCCACAACATAACTTCTACCCAAGGAAGGATCCGAACAACTCTCTTAGCCATGACGATCGTAAACCACGCGGCTTAGCTACCATCGCTCTTGTTCGGTTTCCAATCGAACTCCAACCAACGATCAACAAGAAGATCCGCCAACCAAGCTTAGGCCCAACTTAACAAATCTTGCCTAAGCAACAACTTGATACCACGAGCACGGTATCCTTACCACCTCAACCAAAGCCTTACAACAACCACCGAGTCCAACTTCTCAAGGAACCGAGCACGAGATCTCCAAAGCAAACCCTACATGGATCTCAAACTCTCGCCACGGAACGAACCACACAAAACACACTTGTGTGCACAACTCCCAACCTTCCTTTAAAGATCCAAGACTAACAAGTGCTTTTCCACAAAGCAACGATAACTCCCGGCAATGATACAAACAATCCAAGGAACACCAAAAGTTCCATCTCCACACGATACTCGAAGCTGAGGCAACCTTGCTCTACCAAAGCATAATCATGCCAAACCAAACTTACTTTGTACCAAGCCTCTACCAAGGGTGCTTACCCCTAAGGCATCCAAAACCTCTCGCAAGGCATCAGCTCATCTCGCCTCAAAAGCATCCAACTCGCCTCATAGGCATCCAAATCATCCGATAAGCATCCAACTCATGGTCCTCAATTGGACCAAATTCGCATCTACAATGCTCAACTCTCCTCGATTTAGGCACTCGAAGGTAGTTGACCGCACTACCAACCACAAAGAAAATCTCTTGGCCTTAACACTAGCGCGAGACTCACGCGCACCAACATTTACCAACCAACAACTCGCGACTTACTCAACCTCCAGAAACACTGGGAAGAGGCTCCGGCTCCTCTCGAGCATCCTTTCGCTTGTAGTCCATCGACTACCACTCAACTAGCCCTCTGGCTCGACCTAAACGGGTGCAACTGCCATAAACAGATCCAAGGCTAAAGGAGTACGCTGAACTCCGAACAGCATAGAACCATCTGCTATGCCCAAGCCAAACTCAAGCCTGAACCAGACTTAGTGCCAAAGTGGCACACCAACCAATGCACCTCAAGTGCTACTACTACCAAATCCACATCTGAGGAAGCTGGGCTGTTAAACAACAGCAGGCTCGCAAGGGGGCAAAGATGACCCTTCATCTACCTCAAGCCACTAACACGGCAACTTGCCAAACAATCGGGCGACTGGTGGAGACTCTGCTAGTCCACCTATCACAAGGGACTTCCACCACCATCCGATGAACCAAACAAAGACAGAGGCAGCACACCTCGGCCTCTCGAGCAGCAGGGGCATCCCACACACGGATGCTAAACTCAAACCTGGCCAACTACTTTACTACTAGCAGTAGGACTTACTAAAACATCGAGCTCTACAGGCATCCATTTGCCAACCTGGGCGTCTCCATCAACGCCAACAAACTCATCTGAATAAACCTGCTGATCATGCCCTCCCGGGAACCTCCGGGGCTACAAGAGCTACTTTGGAGAAAAATGTTTGAAACAAACTCTGTCACCGGGCTATCTGTGCCCGAGACTCCTCACTACGCGCGCTACAAACTACGCCTGGTCTCCGCTCTCGATAGCTAAAGACACGCCATCAAATCTCTCATGGCCGGAGCACACTCTGCTCAAGGAGTCTCACTGAGGCGCCGCTAGCCTCTACCCCTCCTCTAGGCAACTCAACTGCCGGGGCCAATCGGGCATGCGGGCCTAACAACCTGGACGCGGCCTCAACATCAACACGATCGGTCCAACTCCTCGGTCGGACATGCCAAGCGCCCTGCTCCTCCGGGAGCGATCAACATACTTGGCGATCCGCACGAAGCACCACCACCCTCTCACTAGGGAAAAGCGAAAGAATCGGGCCACAAATGGCCAACGGAGTCTAAGCTCGCTTCCCTCCGAACGATGTCCCGTGGGCATCCGAATCAATCTGGATACCTCAACAAGCCGCTAAACAAACGCTCGCGATCGCGAAAGTTGGCATGATGGCTCACTAAGCCCAAACCAACAACGAGTCGAACTCGCTTCGTCTCCGCTCCACAACACTACACAAGGCATACACAAGATGACAGTATTGTAAATTCTTAACCCTTTTTCAACAACAAATAGTAAACTTAGGCGTACCTGATGACTGTCGGAGTGCTGATGATCATGGAAAAACGACCTACAACAAAAGGTCGGTCTGACAGAATCTATGACTCGAGCTCGATACCAATCAGAAAGACCCGACCCAAAAGGGGCTCTAAATGGGCCTTTACCCCAATGCATGTATTCAAAATAAAAGACATTATGAAAAATAAGTTTCGGATCCCAAGTAAAAACAAAACATTCAACAATCAAAACATACATTTCTAAAAGCATACTCGATCGGAGAGATTTATTTAAACCATTTAAACATTCCACAAGTACAAATATGCTGGAATCCATAAAACGTAAGAAAACATCCTAGGGCTCCGTGCCCGTCTACATGCATTCAGGGAAATAACAAAAGTCAAGAGTCAAGATATAATAAAATGGTCGAGATGACAAAGCAGGATTCCATGATCACGCCTCCTCCTTCACCATCCTCTCTCTCGCGCCTTGGTTACCTGTGGAAAACCACGAGAATAAGGGTGAGTAACGAATTACTCAGAGAAGAATCCCCAACCGGGTACAATACGATATACATGATCATCTAGAAGAATGTATGCAAGCTATGAGTATAAACACGTAATAGAGCACATAGCTTAAGTCCACACTTGGACCTCGGATGCCAACTCGTGGTCTTAGTCCGGAAATAAATCCACCACACAATACGCCCTATACGAGAAACGAGTCCCGCCTCACCGCTGTCATCGTCGATACGAAAGGTGCACTAGCTCAAGATCCCGAGGAGCTCTCCTGGCCGGCGCCAGTAATGAGCGTAAGCGCGCATCACGTCGTGCTCTGCGCACTATGGGAGGTGCCGGGTCTAGTGGCAAAGCCGCCCATGTCCATCCACCACGCCTAACTAAATCTCTCGGATCGGTGTCACCGACATAGGGGTGTGAGACTCGGACACGTGAACTATGTCGGCTGAACCACCGCACTGAGGCTAAGGAATCGGTCGTGGTAGGCTTACACCGAAGCCGCCCTTGCCCTATCGGTGGCAATCAAGGGCTACGGCCGAACAAGCCGAGGACGTGTCGATCGCCGGGGATGAGGCAATGCCAAGTCATCATCTCGACCGTTGGGGCATTTAACGATCTGCCACCCTCACCAAAGATTGCGGGGCCAGCCGTTAAGGTTAGCTAAACCCTAACGAGATCGGGGGCGGAGTACCATCTCGTGACGTCCTGTCGGGGATGCAAGTTACGTTATGCATCCGGCCCGATGATGCTACCTACCAACTCTAAACCATAGCAATAATAATAATTCAATCAATGCACCCAATACGTGCTCAATGATATACAAGGAACCTAGCATGGTACTACGAAGCAAGAATGCAGATATGAGCATGCCATGACGAAACAACCTAGCATGGACTAACATGAGAGAACAACATACGAAGTCATGATAGTCGAATTCGTAACAGAGCACCTAAACTATACATGCCGATAATCACAAACAAACATACAAACAACAATCACATAGAACATCGCAGGTCCACACAACTCCGGTAAGAAATCCTTACAGCCGGGCAACTACACACAAAACCTAAGTCCGCGAACGAACCCGAGCTAGCTCACGAGAACCTAACAAAACAATGATAATCATAATCCATAAGCCTAAATATAATAAAATAAACAAGGCTCGGCTCGGAGCAACTCACGCGGCTCGGTGACACCGACACGCGACGGCGGCGCACGGCGCGGGGCTCTTGCTGGGCGCCGACGGCGCGCAGAAGGGGATGATGGCGGCACGGACCGCTGCCGGGCACCGACGCGCGGCGGCGGCGGCGGCAGCGGGCTGCGCGCGCGCGCGCAGACGCGGCTGGCCGGGCGCGCGCGCGCACGGGCGCGAGCAAGCGGACGGGATAAGCGCGCTGGCGCGAGGCGGCGACGACGCGATGCGCGCAAGCGCGCAGGCGCGCGAGCGAGCGCGCGGCGCGCTGGCCGCTGCCACCGGTGCGCGCGACGGGCTGCGGCGGGCCGGGCGGTCCTAGTGCCTAGTGCTTCGCTGCCGATCTGCGCACCGCGGGCTTGCTTGCGCTAGGCGATCTGGGCGGCTCGGGCTTCTGCTTTGGCAGATCTGGGCATCTTTGGGCGACTGCAACAAACACACACACACACAAGCTCTTCTCCTTACCTTCGGCCAACAAGAACACCCAATGGAGAAGATGAAGAGGATGAAGACTTACCCGGAATGATGATTGAACCAAGGGAGCTGCAAGGATGAAGAACTCGGCAAGGCAATGGAGAGAAAAGCTTGGGCGGCCACACACTTTGGAGAAGAAGATGAGACAAACCTAATTTCTATTTCATTTAACCAAATGCTCCAAAACTCCCAAAATGCAAGGCTAACCATAAAATGATGCAGGGAGAGCAACAAGAGTACCTAATGGCTCAATTGGTACACATCCCCACAAGCTTCCCAGGAGACCCGGGTTCAAACCCCATCTGCAGCACAGTTTCCTTTATTTTTACTTTTGCACCAAACCTTGCTCAAACCAAACCACGAATCCTTCCAAAAACCTACATAAATCCATCCAATAATTTTAGCAACTGGAAAAGACATAAACGGTCCTGACGGCCCGACCAAATTACTAAAATACCCCTAGGGCATACCTGGAAGACCGGGATGAAAACCTGGGTCTTTACAGTAAGAATCCCCAACCGGGGTAGAATACGATACATCAATCATCTAGCACCCTAGTATACATGCAAACAGTTACCAACACAGATCATAGCTCAACGAGCTTACAAGGCAGAATCTGGAATCCTCGGAAGTCTCCTACTTCCGGCCTAATGATTGGCTCTCATAACCAAACCCGCGACATCTCCGAGGGTCTTTCTCCCTCGGCCAATTGATCAGCTCAAAAACCGATCCCAAAGATGTCCGACAACCTCGAGGGTCTTTCTCCCTCGACCATATGATCAGCTCAAAAGCCAATCCCAATGGGTGTCCTCAAGGGCCTCTTACCCTCGCTAACAAATCTGGACTATCGGGAGTGTACTCAAGTCCGGCTCTAAACCGGAAAGAACGGGTGTACTCACGAACATTAGACCGGGGGAGCTCTCCGAACCGGCGACTAACGCGTGTGCGCGCACACCGCATGCTGCTGCAACCGGCGTAAATGTGGGGGCCTAGGTACAAACTACGCGGGCCAGGTATGCATGCCTAAAGACTCGGAAACGGTGTCACCGAACACGAGAGTGCGAGGCCATCGGCACTCATCCATGCGGCTGTCAGATCACCGACTGAAGCTAAGAACCGGCCAAGGCGAGCTTCCACCGTTGGCGTGGTTCCGCTCTAGCGAGCTACAAACTAGGCTTATGCCGATGTGGTAGCTAAATCCACATCGCCGCGGGGGTAAGCAATGTACGTTATGCTTCGCTCTACACCCGACCGGTGGGGACAAAGTACGTTATGTCCGCTCTCACCTGGGATGATGACAAACCCTACTATACTAGCTAGGAGTACAAAATAACTGATTCCTGGCTAGACATACATATCAACATCAATCACACATAACCTAGCATGATACTACGAACTTAAAGCAGGAATCTCAAGCATGCTGGAAGAACAATCCTAGCATGGCACTAAGATGTACAAACAGGCAAACATGCTAGCAAGAATGCAATCATAAGCTGTCCTATCCACTAATCATGTTCATACACGTAAACATGCATATAAGGCACAATCAAGAAAGCATCGCAGGGTCCACACAACCACGGTAAGAAATCCTTACCTAGAAACGAGCAGAAATAACTTTCACAATCAAATAATGACCCTCGAGCTTTAAAGCAAAACTGAGCAACCTAAGCATTTTAGTAAAAACAACCTAATTAAATAAACAGAAGCCAACAACCTAGTGCCCAAAGGATAAAAGACTCGAGAATTACCGACCGAGAAGACACAAGGTCACGCCTCAACCCGCACGGCAGGGAAGGCTGTCCGTTAGCAAGGACAAGCAGGGCGCGCTGGCGTTGGGCGCTGGCACTAGGCGCTGGGCGCTGACGCTAGTGAGGTATTGGACGTGCAGACGCGGGCTGTCACAGGCTAGCGAACACGCTGGGTCGGGCGCGCGGGCGAGACATCGGGTCTGCAAGGACAGCGCGTGGGCTACGCGTCTAGGAGGCGCGAGAGGCTGGCATTGGCGACGCGCGGCGCGGCAGCGGAAGCGGCGAAGCGCGCGCATCTGATCTGGCGCGGCTCGGTGCGGAACGGCGCGGCACATCTGGCGCGCTGGGCTGAAGCGATGCTGCAACGCGTCTGGCGCGCACTGGGCGTGTGTGATGCGGGGCGTCCGTGCGGCGTGGTGGGGCGGTATCTTTGGCTGGCCGAGCGATCGACACGGCCAGGTGTGGTGCGGCTAAGGCATGGCTGGGCGGCTAGGGTTGGCTTTTCTTGGTGAGGTCGGCTAGGAGAGAGAGAGAGAGAGAGAGAGAGAGAGAGAGATTGCCAAACAAGGGGAAAGGGACTTTCTTGATTTTTCTTCCCTTTTCCTAATTTAAATGGGTCTAAAATCCCTTCCCAAAGCTTCCTCTTTCAAAACTCGGCTCAAACAAACCTTTCTTTCTAGAAAAACGCTTTTTCCTACAAACTCCCAAAACCATTTAGGGCAAGGGTTCAAATCCCAAAGGAAGCACTAAAAAACCCATTAATTTTGCCAATAACTAAAATACCTCCAAACTCCCAAACAATTTGCCCAAACCTCTTGGGTCTTGCAACCAACAACCACCAAACTTCGACGAAGGCAGGAAAGGCCCTGAAATCTTGAAAATCCTCAAAACCCTGACCGGGGGCAAAAAGACCAAAATACCCCTAAGGGTTAAAACAGCTCTAACGGCCCATCCAAACATCCGAATAATGATCCGAAATCACCTGGGTAACCAAAATAGAAAACTGGGCCGTTACAAGACCTGACGCTCGCCCGCGAGCCATCCCAGCGAGCCCGCTCGCTCGCGCGTCGCCTCAGCAGCCCGATCGCCCGCACACTGCCACGCCGTGCCGCGCACCCGCTCCTGCGAGTCCACTCACCTTGTCGCGCGCCCGCTCCATAGTGTCCGCCTGCCTTGCCGTGCGCCCAGCGCCAGCGTCCCTGCCGCACCAGTAGCGCCCAAATTTGCCCCTTGCTGCCAAGAGCCCGTGTCCTCTCGGTTGGTAATTCTTGAGCCTTTTCCCTTTTAGATTGTTAAGCTGCTGGCTGCTGTATATTTATTTAGGATGCTTTTATTATGCCTAGGTTGCTCGGGTTCGTTATAAAGCTCGAGGGTCTTATTTGATTCGTGATAGCTATCTTCCACTTGTTTCCAGGTAAGGATTCCTTACCGTGGTTGTGTGGACCCTGCGATGCTTTCTTGATTGTACCTTATATGCAAACATGATTAGTGGATAGGACAGCTTGTGATTGCATTCTTGCTAGCATGTTTGCTTGTTTGTACATGTTAGTGCCATGCTAGGATTGTTCTTCCAACATGCTTGAGATTCCTGTTTTAAGTTCGTAGTTCCATGCTAGGTTAGGTATGATTGATGATTATTGTGTATGTTAGCCAGGAATCGTTTACTCTGTACTCTAGCTAGTGTAGTAGGGTTGTCATCATCTAGAGGCTGACAGCGGACATAACGTACCTTGTCCCCACCGGTCGGGAGTTGAGCGAAGCATAACGTACATTGCTTCCCCCCGGCAGCCAATGAGGAATTAGCTACCTCATTGGCATAAGCCTAGTTTGTAGCTCCGCTAGAGCGGAACCACGCTAACGGTGCAAGCCTACCTTGGCCGGTTCTTAGCTTCGTGTCGGTGGTACAGCGCATGCATGAGTGCCGAGGGCCTCGCACTCATCGTGTTCGATGACACCGCTCGCAGTCTTAGGCATGCGTGCACGCCCGCGTAGTTTGTACTTAGGCCCCCACATTTACGCCGGTTGCGGCGATGCATGCGTGTGCGCGCGACACGCTTTAGTCGCCGGTTCGAGAGCTCCCGGCTAATGTTCGTGAGTACACCGGTTCCTTCTAGTTTAGAGCCAGACTTCGGGTACTCTCCCGATAGTCCAGATTTATAGCGAGGGTAAGAGGCCCTTGAGGACACCCATTGGGATTGGCTCTTGAGCTAATCAATTGGTCGAGGGAGAAAGACCCTCGAGGGTGTCGGACATCTTTGGGATCGATTTTTGAGCTGATCAATTGGCCGAGGGAGAAAGACCCTCGAAGATGTCCCGGGATTGGTTATGAGAACCAATCATTAGGTCGGAGGTAGAAGACTTCCGAGGACTCCAGATTTGCCTTGTGAGCTCGTTGAGCTGAGATCCTTGTTGATAACTGTTTGCATGTGTACTAGGTTGCTAGATGATTGATTGCATCGTATCGTACCCCGGTCGGTGATTCTTACTGAGTATGTTTATACTCACCCTTATTGTAGTTTCTTCCACAGGTAACTTGGGACAGCACCGAGGCGGCTAGCGGAGGGAGTTGAGAGATCATGGATGCTGCTGACACTCTATCGTGTCTTATTTTACTGTTTTTGATTTCAGCATGTAGTTGAACTTGGGTCCGTAGGGAAAACTTATGATTTGAACTATTTAATGTTTTAAAGGAAAGTACTGATCAGTCACTGTTTTTAATTTGAATGGTTTATTTTTGCCTAATGAATGTTTACTTTGTTTTTAATGTTTTCCACTCTTATATTTGAAAATTTTTACAAACCGACCCTGGCTGGGTCCTTTTATGCTTTTCACTTGCATTCTGAGTAAAGATCTAGGTTTAGCACCGTTTTCGGGTTGGGTCTTTAAAACTGGGCCATTACAAGTGATGCTAGCAAGAGGGAAAAGTTTGTTGGCTGCTTGGAAGCAGTTGTTTGTCCAGTTAGGCGGACTCTTGGATGGTGTTCTAGAGGCTGCAGTAAGCGTTGTTCTGCCTCTTGTGAGTGCTTGGCCAAGGTTTGGTCCTCTTGTTGTTTCAAGAGCTAGTTCGGTTCTAGCTGGAGGGCGTTGCCTTGAGGACTTGTTCCTAGTCAGGAAGTTTTGGGAGTTGATCCCTCCCTCGACGGTTGAGTAAGTGCTAGTAGTTCTGGGTTGGTGGTCCAATCGGTTGAGTTTTCCCTTGGGTGTTGCTTCCAAGAGAGTTGGTTGTTGTTGCCTTGGGTTTGAGTAAGTCAGCGATCGTGTGTGAAGTTCGCTGCCCTTCAGAAGTTCACTTGTTGGTGAAATCGTTTCCCGTTTAGAAGGAGTCAGCTTAGCTCCTGAGTTGTGTAGTTGATCAGAGTAGCGCAGCGGTCAGCCCAGCGAGAGGGTCCCTGCTTTGTGTTGTTAGCAAGCGAAAAGTTGTTTGTCCCCGCAAGGGCGGAGGCCAGCCAGTATAAGAGTTGAGTTGTTTCTAGAAAGGTGTTGGTTCTTTGGGGATTGAAGATTTCCCTTCCCCCCTAGTCTCTGTGGTGGTTGAGTTGCTCCATGGATGCCAGCCTCGAGTGTTAGCTTCTGAGGTAGTCTTGCTGATTCGTGTGGCTCAGGATCCGTAAGCTTTGAGGTTGTCGTTATCCGTTTTCCTTGCGAGGTTTCAGGAGTGGAGCTTCTGGTTGGAAGATGAGTTAGGCCTAAGCTAAAACGAGGAAGTCCTTTGAGTAGCCAGTTGGATCTAAAGAGTTGAGTGGTAGCTTGGAGGCGAGCTTTGCTCGTTATAAGTTTGGGTTGAGTTCTGCTGAGCAAGCCCTTCTCGGGCTTTGTTCCTAGTTGTTGTGCGTTCGCAGTTGGCGTTAGAAGAGCGGCGTTTGAGTGAGTTGGCACAGAGGTGCCGTGGCATTGGTTGGTAAATCTGTTGAGCTATTTTTCCTGAAGGTGTTGTGCCGCAGAGAGCTGCGTGATGGTTTAGTCCATGCAGTCCGAGTTTTCCTTGAGAGGAATGTTGGTTGTTTCCTTGCCTGGCAATGTTCTCTTAGGCCAGTTGCTGGTAGGTTTGCTTCGAAAATTTTGCGTTCGGCCGATGAGGAGCTCTAGTTTGTTGGTTTGGCCGAGTGGAGCCTGTGCCTGGCCCTTGTCTTTTAGAGGTGGCCGTAGCTGAAGTTTTAGCTGGTGTGAGTGTTGTTAGCCGTCTGGTGTACCAGGATGGTGCCCCTTGTCTTTGGTTTGGCGATTTCTCCTTAAGATGGTTGCTTAAGTGTTGTGGTCGCGTTCTAGTTGGAGAAGTTTTCCTTTTGGATCAGTCGCCAGTTGGTGATTCGATTGGATTTCGTTAAGGCTGTAGGCAAGATTTGAGGTTCGCTGGTCTCTTGTGAAGTAAGAGTAGGCCGTTTAGTTTTTTAGAACCTGGAAGGTTCAGTTGTTTGGCCAGCTTGGTGTAGGGTTGAGGCTGTTTGTTAACAGCTGTGAGCTTCCATAGGAGTTATGCCAGTGCGTGGTGTAGAGTTTCAGAGCTTGTGGCAAGTCCTCGAGTTTGCTGAGAGTAGCACTGTTTGAGAGTTGGTGCGAGTTGAGGATGTGGTTTGCCGTCTAGCTTTATCGCATCTTTTCCCTTCGGAGTTCAGTGTATGCCCAGTCTTGGTTGAGATAGTTTGTGGCAGTCTAGATGGCATTGTGGCTTTGAGTATTGAGAACCCAAGAGGGTTTGGTTTTCGAAGAAGGTTAGTGTTGTGTTAGCCGAGAAGTTCAGTTGGTTAGGAATCAGTGGAGTTTTCCTGGAGCTGTTTCATTTTAGGACTTTCGAGGACGAAAGTCTTAAAAGGAGGGAGTATTGTAACAGCCCAGTTTTCTATTCCAGTTTTCGAGGTGCCTTCGGTTCAAGATTCGGTTGTTCGGTTGGGCCGTTAGCGCTGTTTTAGCCCTTGGGGGTATTTTGGTCTTTTGGCTCCCCAGGCAGGATTTGTGGATTTCCAGGGCTTCAAGGTACCTCCTGCCTTTGTCGAGGCTTGTTTGTTGTTGGTTGCGAGTCGCGCGATGTTTGGGCTAGTCGTTTGGAAGTTCGGTTGTGATTTGGGTTTTGGCAAAGTTATGGTTGGTTGAGTGCTTCCTTTGGGATTCAAGCCCGGGCCCTTACTGTTGATTTGGGAGTTGGATTTAAGTGAGTTTTATTTATTGGAAAAGGTCGCTTCAGCCGGGTCTCGAAGGAGGAAGCCGGGAAATGGGATTTTATGGATTTTAATGGATATTTTAAAAATGGATAAGGTTGGAAAAATAGGATAAAAATCCCATTTTTCCCTTCTCTCTCTCTCTCTCCCCCAAGCCCGAGCCTAGCCCCAGCCTTGCTTGCCCAGGCCCAGCCGCGCACAGTGCCAGGCCGCCCAGCCCGAGTTGCCCCTACCCTGAGTCGCGTCGCACAGCCCTCACCCAGGCCGTCCCCGCGCCAGATCGCCCAGATCCGTCTCGCCCACCACAAGATCAGGTTTTAGCACGCGCAAAGGCCGCGTCGTCGTCCAGCCACCTCGCGATGCCGAGCCGCTCAATGCGATGCCGGCCGCTCGCCCGCACTGGTCGCGCGTCCCTCAGAGCTCATCGTGTCGCATCGTTCCGCGCGTGTCCCTGTAGCTCGTCGTGTTGCCCAGCCCGCGTCGTTCCCTGTGCTGAGCCGCGCCGTGCGCCATCGCCCAGCCGAGCTCGCTCCTGCGCCCGCGCGGCCTTGTGTCGCCTAACGCTGTCCGCGCAGCCTTCGCCGCCCAGCGCCCGATCTGCGCGCCCAAAGAATGCCTCGCCGTGCAAAACACCTGTTCGAGTGTCAGCCGCGCCTCGTGAGTTGCTCCCGAGCCGAGCCTTATTTATTTTATTATTTTTAGGCCTTTGGTTTGTGATTATTGTTGTGTTTGTTTGGTTTGCTTTAGTTTGCTCGGGTTCGATCGCAGCTTAGGTTTCTTATGTGTTGTTGCCTTCCGACAGGTAAGGATTTCTTACTGGAGTTGTGTGGGCCCTGCGATATTATCATGATGTGCCTTGTATGCTTGTTGACTGTTATGAGCATGATAGTGATAGGGCAGCTTTGATTGATCTCTTGCTAGCATGTTTGCCTGATTGTACATGTTAGTGCCATGCTAGGTTTGTTCTTCCAGCATGCTTATGATTCCTGCTTAAGTTCGTAGTATCATGCTAGGTAAGTGTGATTGATGTCGTTTATTTTTTGCTAGCCAGGAATCATTTTCTCTGTACTCTTAGCTAGAGTTGTAGGGTTTGTCATCATCCAGAGGCTGAGAGCGGACATAACGTACATTGCTTCCGGCCGCGATGTGTGGATTTAGCTACCCTCATCGGCATAAGCCTAGTTTGTAGCCTGCTAGAGCGGAACCCTGCCAACGGTGTAAGCCTGCCCTGGCCGGTTCTTAGCTTCATGTCGGTGGTACATGCTGCACAGATGAGTGTCGAGGGCCTCGCACTACTGTGATCAGTGACACCGCTTCCGAGTCGTAGGCATGCATACCTGGCCCGCGTAGTTTGTCCTTAGGCCTCCACATTTACGCCGGTTGCAGCAGCATGCGGTGTGCGCGCACACGCGTTAGTTGCCGGTTCGGAGAGCTCCCCCGGGCTAATGTCGTGAGTACACCATCCCTTCCAGTTTAGATCCAGACTTCGGGTACTCTCCCGTTAGTCCATATTTGTTAGCAAGGGTAAAGAGGCCCTCGAGGACATCCTTGGGATCAGTTCTTGAGCTGATCAACTTTCCGAGAGACAAAGACCCTCGAAGATGTCCCGGGATTGGTTAGGATAACCAATCATTAGGCCGGAAGTAGGAGACTTCCGAGGATTCCAGATCTTGCCTTGTAAGCTCGTTGAGCTATGATCTGTGTTGGTAGCTGTTTGCATGTATGCTAGGGTGATAGATGATTGATTGTATCGTATTGTACCCCGGTTGGGGATTCTTACTGAGTAATTCGTTACTCACCCTTATTTGTGGTTTTTCCACAAGTAACCATGGTGCGAGACAGGATGGCTGGAGGAGGAGCTGTGATCATGGAAAACCCGTTGTTCAACTCTGAGTCTTGTATTTATGTTTATGATTTAAATGTCCTCTGAATGCATGTAGTTGGGCATGGAGCCCTAGGTTGTTTTCTTAATGTATTTCCGGATTCTAGCATTGTTGTAACTATTGGAAAGCTTTTATTGTTTTAAATAAATCTCTGATCAGAGTGAGGTTTGAAAATGTATTTGTCTTCGAACAGGTGCTTGGAAACAGGGACAGGTTTCAGGAAAATTATGTTGAGTTTTAAATGGATGTTTTATGTTTTAGTTTTTACTTAGAATCCGAAACACCATTTTGCAAATTTTTTGTAGATTTGAATGCATGCATTGAGGTAACGGCCTATTTTAGAACCCTTTTCGGGTCGGGTCGTTACAATTCTTGCTAATATGGAGAAGAAGAGGTGAGCGTTGGTGTTGTGCAAACCAACCGAGCAAAGCAGAAAGCCTTCGCCAGACGCCTAGACGCCCAGCGCCCAAAGAAGAAAGCCGCCGCAGCCGCCAAAGACGCCTGCAGACAGCCTGCGCCAGACGCCCGAGCAGCCCTGCCTCGCCCGACGCCGCCAGTGCACCGAGCAGCTCGTTGCACAGCCCGTCCCAGCGCGCCCGTCGCCGTTCTAGCACGTCCGCGTCACTAGCGCCCGCGCGCCTGTCGCCGTCCCAGCGCGCCCGTGTCGTGCTGCTCGCCCGCCCGTGTCCAGCTCATCCGCGCCGTGCACATGCGCCAGCCAGCCCATCCGCGCGCGCGCGCGCGCAGCCCTTCAGCGCCCAATAGCAGCCTCGCCGTGCTGCCTGCCCGTCCGCGTGTCAGCCGCCCCACGTGAGTTGCTCTTGAGCTGAGCCTTGTTTATTTTATTATATTTAGGCCTATGGATTGGCAGAGTTGAAAATACCGCGCACTGCTGACAATGACAGAGGAAAAGCTAACTGATATGCAACTCTGCCAATCCTCTCAAGAATCTCAAATGGTCCAACAAAACGGGGACTCCACTTCCCTCGCTTACCAAACCTCAACACACCTCACATCGGTTCAACTTTAAAGAACACACGCTGTACAACCTCAAACTCTAACTCTCTACGCTGTACATCGGCGTAACTCTTTTGCCTGCTCTGAGCTGACACAAACGAGCTCTAAACTTCTGCACTGCATTGCTGGCCAACTATAGCAACTCAGTACCCAAAAGCTGACGGCCACCAACCTTTTCTCACAACACTAGAAACCTGCAACATTTATCATACAACGCCTCAACGGAACCATAAGAACTAACAACTGGGAATTGCTACCTAATGCAACCTCATAAAACCAACACTGGTTTCCCGCTGCCTAACCACGGAAACACCAACTCGCAACAAGTTCTGAAGGATCTGGCACACTCCTCCCAAAAGACCATCGGTCAGAGGGTGAAAACACTACAGAAAGTGCACTCGGCTCACAAGCCTCTACGAACGCTCTCCAGAACCACGGTTCTTCCACGCACTGCCTAGAATAAACCTTTGTTGCCACACCCTGGTGCCAACGACTCTAGCCTGAAACTGCCATGCCACTACTCCACAGTAATGACATCTCCACCGGGACGAGGTGCGAGCTCTAGCCACTGAACAAATCCGCCAAAAATCCGAACTCACACAACAACCTCAATTGACTGACAACTCCCACACGGAAACTTACAATCCAACAACTTGAGTGCTACGAACTCGGAAGCCTAACCAACCACACACTGCATAACCACGCCATTCCACTCAACTCTAGCTCGACCTAGAGCACTGACTGAAAAAGTCAACCTGCTATCAACAGGGCCCTAGAGGGCTCCCTCCACCAAACTTACCTCCATGCAAGCAACGGAACGATGCTCGCCTCAAATATGAAACACATCTCACAAGTCCAAACGATAACACATACAGGCTTAACCCTCTAGCTTAGGCTTATTGCACCTTTCCACTGAAACTTCACAAACGAGACGCCACTACCCGGTTAACACCAACTACCAAGAACAAGAATACCAACAATGGCTGGCAGAGCACAAGCTACACTAACCAGCAAGGATCCCTCAATAGGTCAAGACCCTAATCCAGCCACTTTGGTGCAACCTCATCACACAACTGATACAAAAGGGGTTCCTCAACTACAAAGGTGCAACAGCTCCCAGGCCAAACACACAAAGTACCTTAGCTGACTAGGCCCAACACTCACAAGAGGCAGAACAACCCTTTTTGCAACTTCCAGAACACCACTCAAGAGTCCGCTTAACTAGACAAACAACTGCTTCCAAGCAGCCAACAAACTTCCCTCTTGCTAGCACCACTACCATCAACTCCAAGACCAAGGGAGTAACCTGACAACTCCTATGAGGAAATGGTTCTTACAAGCAGACAACCGAAGGACAGAGAGCTCCACACACGCTCGCTGTCTTGCTCCGCTAAAGCAACAACATCTAAATCTCACGGGGGCAACAATAGGGGGGAGGGGGGGGGGGTTCCACCACAAACTGAACCGTCAACCACAAACTAGCCAAAACCCACCTCCAAACAACAAAGGAGGACAACTCTCAACATCTTGGAAACAGGAAAAACAACAGATAGGGCACGAACCACTCGCCCCACGAGCAAAACTAACTTCTAGCAACTCAATACCACACCTTGGTCAACACCAAGCACCAACTTGCCACCACGCCGGAACCAATCCGGACTCTACTCCAAACAAACTCTAGCTTGCTAGCCTACCAAAACTGCCAGCAACTCACCCGAGGCTACAACCTACACGACTGCAGCTTGCCAACCGAAACTCACTACTGGTCCGACTGAGCTCGTGAGGCTCTCTCACAACTAGGGTTTCTTCGGCAACCCTAAAACACACACTCGTCATCAAATCGTCTAACAATACCAATCGCTCAACAAACAACTCCTTTTTTTTCAAAGATCACAACCATGCCGCTCGCTCAGAACCTTGAAACCAAAAAGACCGTAAACGCTTCAGATGTGTCATCCTCCTACTCAAAGCATCAGCCACATCGTAGCTTCCACCCAGGGTAAGGATTCCGAGCAACACTCTTAGCAACTACGGTCAGGAACTACGTGGCTTCGCTACAACCACCATTTGTTCAGTACCATCTGAACTCCAACCATGATCAACAAGAGGTTCCACCAACCAAGCTTAGGTCCAACTAAACCAAACATGCCTAAGCAACAACCCGACTACGAGCACGGTACCCTTACAACCTCAACTATAGCCTTACAACATCCACCTGGAGTCCAACTCCTACAAGAACTGAGCACCAGTTCTCCAATGCAAACCCTACATGGTTCCGAAACTCTTGCCACCAGAATGAACTACACAAAACACACTTGTGTGCACAACTCTCAACCTTCCTTCAGAGATCCAAGACTAACAGGTGCTTTTCCAAAAGGCAACACTAACTTCTGGTAGAGATACATTCAACCAAAGGAACACCAAAAGTTCCATCTCCACACGATACTCGAAGCTGTGGCAACCTTGCTCTACTAAAGCATAACAATTCCAAACCGAACTTACCTTATACCAAGTCTCTACCAAGTGTGCTTACACATAAGGCGTCCAACTCCTCTCATAAGGCATCCTACTCATCTCATAGGCATCTAACTCGCCTCATAAGCATCCAGCTCATCTCATAGGCATCCAACTCATCTCATAGGCATCCAACTCATCTCATAAGCATCCAACTCGCCTCATAAGCATCCAACCCATCTCATAAGCATCCAACTCATCTCATAAGCATCCAACTCATGACCCCTCTGCTGGACCAAACTTGCATCTACGATTCTCAACTCTCCTCAGATTTAGGCACTCGAAAGTAGTTGACCGCACTACAAACCACATAGATCTCCTGGCCTTAGCACTAGCGTGAGACTCACACGCACTAACACTTATCAACCTTCAACCTGCTGACGCACTCTTACCCAGGTAACACTGGGAAGAGGCTTCGGCTCCTCTCGAACATACTTTCGCTTGTAGTCCTTCGACTATCACTAAACTAGCCCTCTTGCACGACCTAAACCGGTGCAACTGCCACAAACAGGTCCAAAGGCTAAAGGAGTGTGCTGAACTCCGGACGAATTATAGAACCATCTGTTCTACTCGTGCCAAACTCAGGCCTGAACCAGACTTAGAGCCAAAGCGGCACACCAACCAATGCACCTCAAGTGCCACTACTACCAAATCCACATCTTACTACAAATGGGGCCAGCAAGGTCACAACCTCAAGTGACAAAAACTCTGGCTAGGCATACAAGGGCTCAAAACTCAAACAACCTTGTCTATGGCATCTCATCTAACTGAAGGCTCGCTGCCTACCCTTAACCACAGGGTTCCGACTTACTGGCTGCAAAACAACAACACTTTACAAGAGAACAAAGATGTCTCTACATCCTTCTCGAAGGCTACTAACTCTGCAGCCAATCTCTAGGCAACCAAACAATCTGCTAAGGTTCAAGATTAACACCTGAACTACCCAGGCTAGTCCACACTTGGACCTGCTCCACAAGCTTCAACATGAGCAAAGCTATAGCTAACCCCTCTCCTGGAGTGGTACTCCAGGGCAAATCACCTCCACCCTCTCTCTAGGGGAAAACTAACAACTGGGCCACAAGTGACCTACGGGAGTCTAATCTCTACATCCCCCTGGGACAATGTCCCAGCGGTATCTGAATCTATATGGATACCCTGACTAGCTGCTAACATACTTCTTACACTGCGGGAAGTTGGCATGATGGTGCTCTGGACCCAAACCAACAACGAGTCAGAACCTGCTCGTCTCCGCTCCACAACACTAAACAAGGCATACACTAGATGAAAAAGTATTGTAAATTCTTAACCCTTTTCCAAAACTGTAAACTTAGGCGTACCTGATGACTGTCAGAGTGCTGATGATCATGGAAAAATGACCTACAACAAAAGGTCAGTCTACAGAATCTATGACTCTGAGGTCTGATACCAACTATAAAGATCCGACCCGAATGGGGTTCTAAAATAGGCCTTTACCTTAATTCATGCGTTCAAAAGTTAAAGACAATATGCAAGAATGGTTTTCGGATTCTAAGTAAAAACTAAAACATGCAAACAACCATTTAAAACAAACACAGTTATAGAATTCCTGAAACCTGTCTCTGTTTCCAAGCACCTGTTCCAAGACAAATACATTTCCAAAACTCACTCTGATCAGAGATTTATTTAAAAACATACAAAGCTTTCCAATACTTACAACAGTGCTAGAATCCGGAAAACAGTCAGAAAACAACCTAGGGCTCCGTGCCCAACTACATGCATTCAGAGGAAAATAAAACACAAAGAATCATAGACATAAACTCAGAGTTCGAACAACGGATTTCCATGATCACAGCTCCTCCTCCAGCCATTCTTTCTCGCACCATGGTTACCTGTGGAAAACCACAAAATAAGGGTGAGTAACGAATTACTCAGTAAGAATCCCCAACCGGGGTACAATACGATATACATGGTCATCTAGCGGAAAGGTATGCAAGCTATGAATATAAACACAGAAGAGAGCACATAGCTTAAATCCACACATATACTTCGGATGCAATCTCAGGGTCTTACTCCGGAATAATCCACCTCATGATACGATCCTATACGAGAAACAAGTCTCGGCCTCAGCCTGTCTACTGTTGATACGAAAGGTGCACTGGCTCACAATCCCGAGGAGCTCTCCAGTCGGCGCTATAATGAGCGTATGCGCGCACCGCATGCTACTACAAACCATGGGGGCTGTCGGGTCTAGTGGCAAGCTGCCTAGGTGCAGTCACCATGCCTAACTAAATCTTTGGATCGGTGTCACTGAAATAGGGGTGTGAGACCTGGACACGTGAACTATGTCAGCCTGAACCACCGCACCTGAGGCTAAGGAACTGATCGTGGTAGGCTTACACCAGGAAGCCGTCCTTGCCCTATCAGGTGGCAATCAAGGGCTACTACCGAACATGCTGAGGACGTGCCGACTGTTGGGGACAAGGCAATGCCATGTCATCATCCCGACCATTGGGGCATTTAACAGTCTGCCACCCTCACACAAGATTGCAGGGCCTGCCGTTAAGGTTAGCTAAACCCTAACGAGGGATCAGGGATGGAGTACTGCCTCGTACGTCCCTGCCGTGGATGCAAGTTACTTTATGCATCCTGGCCCGGATGATGCTACCTATATGAACTCTAAACTATAACATCAACAGAAAACAATCGAATACGTGCTCCACAGATATAATGAGCCTAGCATGATACTACGAAGCAAGAACAGATAACGAGCATGCCAGAACGAAACAACCTAGCATGGACTAACATGAGAAACAACCTAAGAAATCATGCTAGTTGGGAATTCAGAACAGAGCACCTATCACTAAACATGCTGATAAACACAAACAAGCATACAAGCATAAATCACATATAATATCGCAGGGCCCACACAACTCCGGTAAGAAATCCTTACCTGGTCGGAAGGCAACTACACACAAAAAATCCTAAGCTGTGATCGATCCCGAGCTAGCTAATGAGAACCTAACAAGCACAATAATTATCACAATCCATAGGCCTAAATATAATAAAATAAACAGGGCTCAGCTCGGGAGCAACTCACACGCACACGACGCTACGGAGGGACAAGCCGCGACGGCTTGGCCATTGGCGCTGATGGGCGGCAGGTGTAACAGCCCAGTTTTCTATTCCAGTGTTCGAGGTGCCTTCGGGTCAAGATTTGGTTGTTTGGTTGGGTCGTTAGAGCCGTTTTGACCCTTGGGGGTATTTTGGTAATTTGGCTCCCTGGGCAGGATTTGTGGATTTTCAGGGCTTTGAGGTAGCTCCTGCCTTTGTCGAGGCTTGTTTGTTGTTGGCTGCGAGTCCTAAGGTGTTTGGGCTAGTCGTTTGGAAGCTCGGTTGTGGTTTGGGCTTTGGCAAAGTGATGGTTGGTTGAGTGCTTCCTTTGGGATTCGAGCCCGGGCCCTTAGTGTTGCTTTGGGAGTTGGATTTAAGCGAGTTTTATTTATTGGAAAAGGTCGCTTCAGTCGGGTCTCGAAGGAGGAAGCCGGGAAATGAGATTTTAAGGTTTTAATTTGGATAAGGATGGAAAATAGAATTAAAAATCCCATTTTTCCTTTTATTTTTCCCTTTTTCCCATTTTTCTTTTATTTTCCCTTTTCTTTTCAAAATCCCCATTTTTTTTTTCTCTCTCTCTCTCTCTCTCCCCGAGCCCCCCAGCCTAGCCCGAGCCTAGCCCAGCCCCTGCTCGCGTCGCCTGAGCCCCAGCTCGCCCGAGCCTCGCCCAGCCTAGGTCACAGCCCGCGCCATCGCCCAGCCCCAAGTCACCCGCACAGTGCCGCGTTGCTCGTCCCCGCGCCAGGCCGTCCCGTCCGCGCCGTGTCGCTTTGATCTGAGCCGCCCTATGTCGAGTCGCGCGTCCTGTAGCCATCGCGTCGTGTCGCTCGCTCCGTCGGATGTCCGTGCAGCGCCGCCAAGGCCGCAGCGCACACTGTCGCTCGCTCCATGCGCTCGCTCATACACGCCTCAGCGCCTAACGCCCGACCTGCGCCCATCTCATGACCCTCGGCGCCTCACCGCTTTGCCTCGCCAGTCACGGCCCGCTCGTTCGCGTGTCAGCCGCGCCTCGTGAGTTGCTCTCGAGCCGAGCCCTGTTTATTTTATTGTATTTAGGCCTATTTTTATGATTATTGATGTGTTTGTTTGTCTCGCTATAGGTTGCTCGGGTTCGATCGCAGTTAGTTTTATTGTGTGTTGTTGCCTTCCGACCAGGTAAGGATTTCTTACCGGAGTTGTGTGGGCCATGCGATATTTTCATGATATGCCTTGTATGTTTGCTGACTGTTATGAGCATGATAGTGATAGAGCAGCATTGATTGATTTCTTGCTAGCATGTTTGCCTGATTGTACATGTTAGTGCCATGCTAGGATTGTTCTTCCAGCATGCTTATGATTCCTGCTTTAAGTTCGTAGTATCATGCTAGGTAAATGTGATTGATGTCGGTCATTGTTTGCTAGCCAGGAATCATTTATTTGCTCTATACTCTTAGATAGAGTTGTAAGGTTTGTCATCATTCAGAGGATGAGAGCGGACATAACGTACTTTGTCCACACCGGTCGGAAGTAAAGCGAAGCATTGCTTAAAGGGTTGAGAGCGGACATAATGTACTTTGTCCCCACTGGTCGGAAATAGAGCAAAGCATAACGTACATTGTTTTTTCTCCCCCCTCCCAGTAGCCAATGAGAATTAGCTACCTCATTGGCGTATGCCTAGTTTTTAGCCTGCTAGAGCGGAACCCTGCCATCGGTGTAAGCCTGCCCTAGCTGGTTCTTAGCTTCAGGTCGGTGGATCATGCTGCACAGATGAGTGTCGAGGGCCTCGCACTACTGTGATCAGTGACACCGCTTCCGAGTCATAGGCATGCGTACCTGGCCCGCGTAGTTTGTCCTTGGGCCCCCACATTTACGCCGGTTGCAACAGCATGCGGTGTGCGCGCACAAGCGTTAGTCGCCGGTTCGGAGAGCTCCCCCGGGCTAATGTTCGTGAGTACACCATTCCTTTTAGTTTAGAGCCATACTTCGGGTACTCTCCCGTAAGTCTAGATTATTAGCAAGGGCAAAGAGGCCCTTGAGGACATCCTTGGGATCAGTTTTTGAGCTGAACAATCCCCCCGAGTGAAAGAGACCTCGGTGATGTCCCAGGATTGGTTAGGATAACCAATCATTAGGCCGGAAGTAGGAGACTTTCGATGATTCCAGATCTTTCCTTGTAAGCTCATTGAACTATGATCCGTGTTGGTAGCTGTTTGCTTGCGTGCTTGGGTACTAGATGACTGATTATATCGTATTGTACCCCGGTTGGGGATTCTTACTGAGTAATTCGTTACTCACCCTTATTTTTGTGGTTTTTCCACATGTAACCATGGTGCGAGACAGGATGGCTGGAGGAGGAGCTGTGATCATGGAAAACCCGTTGTTCAAATCTGAGTCTTATGTTTATGTTTATGATTTAAATGTCCTCTGAATGCATGTAGTTGGGCACGGAGCCCTAGGGTGTTTTCTGAATGTATTTCCGGATTCTAGCATTATTGTAACTATTGTAAAGCTTGTATGTTTTAAATAAATCTCTGATCAGAGTAACTTTTGGAAATGTATTTGTCTTGGAACAGGTGCTTGGAAACAGGGACAAGTTTCAGGAATTTTATGTTGACTTGTTAAATGGATGTTTTATGTTTTAGTTTTTACTTAGAATCCAAACACCATTTTGCAAATTTTCTGTAGATTTGTATGCATGCATTGAGGTAACGGCCTATTTTAGAACCCCTTTCGGGTCGGGTCATTCACAGTGATTTTGCGTCTTGTGTGCTACCGCACGGACAAGTAGACGCGCACGGGGCAGACGGCACGCGCGGCGCGACCAGCCGACGGCGCCGACGGGCGCTGGCTGTCTTGCGGATTCGACTTCGCGGTACGCTGATGCTCGCTCGGACGAGCGACGCAATGCGGCACGGCAAGCGCTGCTGCGCGCGCTGGCGCGATCTGGCTAAGGCCGGCGACGTCTAGGTTCTTTGGCTGCAGCGAGATCGCTACTCGGTTTGGGCGCGTCTGCTGCTTGCGATGGAAATTTCTGCACGATGCAGCAGCGGTCGACGACTTTGCTCGCTTCTACCGTGAAACGACCCAGTTTTCTATTCCGGTTTCCCATGTGTTTCCAGTTTAATATTCGGTTGTTCGGTTGGGCCGTTAAAGCTTTTTAACCCTTAGGGGTATTTTGGTCTTTTTGCTCCCCGGTCAGAGTTTGTGGATTTTTAGGATTCCAGGGTCATTCCTGCCTTTGTCGAGGCATGATTGTTGTTGGTTGCAAGACCCAAGAAGTATGGGCTAGTTGTTTGGAAGTTTGGAAGTGGTTTGGTTATTGGCAAAATTATTGTTAATTTAAGTGCTTCCATTGGGATTTGAACCCTTGCCCTAAATGATGATTTGGGAGTTTGACTTAAATGAGTTTTAATTAAAAGAAAAGATTGCTTCAGCTGGACTAGAAGGACGAAGCCTTGGGAAGGGATTTTAGTTCACCAAGACATATTTAAAATAGGAAAAGGAAGGAAAAATAAAGAAAATCCCAATCCCCCTTGTTTTGCCTCACGCATCTCTCTCTCTCTCTCTCTCTCTCTCTCTCCTTGCCAAGCCCACCAAACCCTAGCCGCACCAAGCCCTAGCTGCACCAGGCCGTACAGCCCAGCTTCTGCACCGCTCCGCACCAGGTCGCCCAACCCCGCACCGTGCCGAGCCACCCTGCACCGCTCGACACCGCTCACTGCTGCCCAGTTCCGTCGCCTGCGCCGCGCGCTGCCCCGCAGTCAAGACGCCTCACCCGCACGCCTGTTCCAGCGCATCTGCACGCGTCGCCCCGAGTAGCTGCCGCGCCAGCCCGTGTCTGCTTGCCCAGCGCCCCAGCGCCCAGCGCCCTTCCTGCCCCCTTGCTGCCGAGACCTTGTGTCTTCTCGGTTGGTAATTCCCGAGCCTTTTTTCTTTGGGCCCTAAGTTTTTGGCTGTTGTTTATTTATTTAGGATGTTTTTATTGAATGCCTAGGTTGCTCGGGTTCACTTAAAAGCTCGAGGGTCATTTATTGATTCGTGGTAGTTATTTTCCACTTGTTTCCAGGTAAGGATTTCTTACCGTGATTGTGTGGACTCTGCGATGCTTTCTTGATTGTGACTTGTATGCCTGTTTACTTTTATGAGCATGTTAGTGGATAGGGCAACTTGTGTTTGAATTCCTGCTAGCATGTTTGCATGTTTGTACATGTTAGTGCCATGCTAGGGTTGTTCTTCCAGCATGCTTATGATTCCTGCTTTAAGTTTGTAGTATCATGCTAGGTTAAGTGTGATTGGTGTTGATATGTATGTTTAGCCAGGAATCAGTTATTTCATACTCATAGCTAGTGTAGTAGGGTTTGTTATCATCTAGAGGCTGAGAGCGGACATAACGTACTTTGTCCCCAACTTTAAGTTTCGTGGAGTCCAGGGTGGTGTATGCCGGCCAATGGTGTCAGCTGTGAAAGCTCGTCGTTTGTTAGCTCGTGGAGCTTGGGGCTACCTAGCCAAGTTGTGCGGGAGAGCCACCCCTCATCGTTGATCAGTGCACCTCGTCAGGCAGAGTTTGCAGATGTGTTTCCTGAGGAGTTACCGGGTTACCCCCGAAGAGAGAGGTTGTCTTCACAATTGAGCTCGAGCCAGGGACCCTCCCTATCTCGAAGGCTCCGTATCGTATGGCGCCAGCAGAGTTAAAGGAACTGAAGGTTCATTTGCTGGAGATGCTAGATCGAGGGTTCATTCGTTCGAGTGTTTCCCCGTGGGGAGCACCAGTTCTGTTTGTAAAGAAGAAGGATGGTTCGATGCGCTTATGTATTGATTATCGTGAGCTCAATAAGGTTACCGTGAAGAATAAGTACCGCTGCCCGTATTTGATGATTTGTTCGACCACCTTCAGGAGCTTACGTGTTCTCCAAGATAGATCCGAGATCCGATTACCATCGATTATGATCGGGGATGTTGACATTCCTAAGACAGCTTTCAGGTCTAGATATGGTCACTATGAGTTTGTGTTCATGTCGTTCGGATTGACTAATGCCCCAGCAGCGTTCATGGACATGATGTATAGGGTGTTCAAATCATTTTTGGACAGCTTCGTGATCATGTTCATTGACGATATTCTTATCTATTCGAGGACTAAGGAGGATCATGCAGAGCATTTGAGGCGAGTCTTGGCAGCTTTGAGGGAAAACCAGCTTTATGTGAAGTTTTCCAAATGTGATTTCTGGTTGGAGCAGGTGGCCTTTCTAGGTCACGTGGTTTCGAGGGATGGTATAGCCGTGGACCCCGCGAAGATTGAGGCCGTGAGTTCGTGGGCCAAGCCGACTTCAGTTGTCGAGATTCGCAGCTTTCTGAGTATGGCAGGTTGCTACCGTCGGTTCGTTAAGGACTTTTCTGCCATAGCCTCGCCCTTCACTCGTCTAACGAGGAAGGGTGTCGAGTTTGTTTGGGATAGTAAGTGTGATGAGAGCTTTGGAGGCTCAAGCATAGTTTGACTTCAGCACCAGTGTTAGCAATCCTGGAGGGGACAGGTGGTTTCGTAGTCTACATCGATGCTTCCAAGTTTGGGTTAGGTTATGTGTTGATGCAACATAGGAAGGTCATAGCTTATGCTTCCCGTCAGCTGAAGCCGTATAAGCATAACTACCCGACTCATGATATGGACTTGGCAGCAGTAGTGTTTGCGCTGAAGATTTGGAGGCATTACCTATATGGTGAGCGGATATAGATGTTTACTGATCACCAGAGCCTCAAGTATCTATTTACTCAGAAGGAGTTGAATATGAGGCAAAGGAGGTGGTTGGAGTTGGTAAAGGATTATGACTGCGAGATTTTGTACCATCCGGGTAAGGCAAATGTTGTGGCTGATGCTTTGAGTAGGAAGACGTCGCACTCCGCGGCGTTGTTGAGTTCCCAGCCCAGATTCTTTTGTATGCTTGTTTGTGTTTATCAGCATGTTTAGTGATAGGTGCTCTGCTCTGAATTCCCGACTGGCATGATTTCTTATGTTGTTTCTCACGTTAGTCCATGCTAGGTTGTTTCGTTCTAGCATGCTCGTTATCTGTTCTTGCTTCGTAGTATCGTGCTAGGTTCGTTGTATCTGTTGAACACGTATTAAATTGTTTGTTGTATCTGTTTATAGGTTTGAGATATGGTAGGTACCATCATTCGGGCCAGGATGCAAAACGTAACTTGCATCCACGGCAGGGACGTACGAGGCAGTACTCCGTCCCTGATCCACCGTTAGGGTTTAGCTAACCCTAACGGCAGGCCCTGCATTCTTGGGTGAGGATGGCAGACTGTTAAATGCCCCACCAGTCGGGATGATGACATGGCAATGCCTTGTCCCCGGAAGTCGGCACGTCCTCAGCGTGTTCGGCCGTAGCCCTTGATTGCCACCTGATAGGGCAAGGACGGCTTCCTGGTGTAAGCCTACCACGACCGGTTCCTTAGCCTCAGGTGCAGTGGTTCAGGCTGACATAGTTCACGTGTCCAGGTCTCACACCCCTATGTCAGTGACACCAATCCAGAGATTAGTTAGGCATGGTGACAGGACCTGGGCAGCTTGCCACTAGACCCGGCACCCCCCATGGTTTGCAGTAGCATGCGGTGCGCGCACACGCTCATTATAGCGCCGATTGGAGATCTCCTCGGGATTGTGAGCTAGTGCACCTTTCAGATCGACAGTAGACAGGCTGAGGCCGAGACTTGTTTCTCGTATAGGATCGTATTATGTGGTGGATTATCCGGAGTAAGACCCTGAGATGGCATCTGAGGTTTATGTGTGGATTTAAGCTATGTGCTCTCTTCTGTGTTTATATTCATAGCTTGCATACCTTTCTGCTAGATGACCATGTATATCGTATTGTACCCCGGTTGGGGATTCTTAGTGGTTTTCCACAGGTAACCATGGTGCGAGACAGGATGGCTGGAGGAGGAGCTGTGATCATGGAAATCCGTTGTTCGAACTCTGAGTTTATGTCTATGATTCTTTGTGTTTTATTTTCCTCTGAATGCATGTAGCTTGGCACGGAGCCCTAGGTTGTTTTCTGACTGTTTTTCCGGATTCTAGCACTATGGTAACTATTGGAAAGTTTTGAATGTTTTAAATAAATCTCTGATCAGAGTGAATTTTGGAAATGTATTTGTCTTGGAACAGGTGCTTGGTAACAGGGACAGGTTTCAGGAATTTTATATTGACTTTTCAAATGGTTGTTTGTATGCTTTAGTTTTCACTTAGAATGCGAAAACCATTCTTGCATATTGTCTTTAACTTTTGAATGCATGCATTTAGGTAAAGGCCTAATTTAGAACCCCTTTTGGGTCGGGTCTTCACAGAGAGAGAGAGAGATGTGGCAAAACAAGGGGGAAAATGGGATTTTCTTTATTTTTTTCCATCCTTATCCTATTTTAAATAGATCGTTGAAACATAAAATCCCTTCCCTAAGCTTCCTCCTTCGAGACCCGGTTGAAGCAATCTTTTCTAATAATTAAAACTCATTTTCTACAATCTCCCAAATCACCATTTAGGGCAAGGGTTCAAATCCCAAAGGAAACACTTAAACAATAATATTTTTGCCAAAATCCAAAACACTTCCAAACTTCTAAACAGCTTCCCCAAACTTCTTGGGCCTTGCAACCAACAATGATCAAGCCTCGACAAAGCCAGGGATGGCCCTGGAATCCTGAAAAACCACAAATTCTGATCGGGGAGCAAAAAGACCAATTTACCCCTAAGGGTTAAAAAGCCCTAACGGCCCAACCGACTGCCCCAATACTGAACCGAAAGAACCTGGGAAATCGTAACGGAAAACTGGGCCGTTACAATACTCCCTCCTTTTAAGACTTTCGTCCCCGAAAGTCCTAAGACTGAACCAGCTCCGGGTAATGAGTCCTCATCTCATCCTCTAGCTCCCACGTCGCATCCTCTGCCCTCTGATGCCTCCAAAGAACCTTTACTAAGCTTATCTCCTGGTTGGGCAAAACCTTGCCCTCACGAGCCAAAATCTGCACCGACTTCTCCTCAAAGGATAAATCTTTACTTAACTCTTAGGGCTCATGCTCTAGCACATGCGTCGGATCTTGCACGTACTGCCTCGGCATCGAAACGTGGAACACATTATGCACTGCTGCCAAAAACGAGGGCAAAGCTAACCGATAGGCCACTGCTCCGATCCGCTCAAGGATCTTAAATAGCCCTACAAACCTGGGGCTCAATTTGCCTCGCTTTCCAAACCTTAACACACCACACATTGGTGCTACCTTCTGAAAGACATGTTGACCCACCTCGAACTCCAAGTCTCTACGCCTTACATCGGCGTAACTTTTCTGCCTACTCTGAGCTGTCAACATGCGAGCCCTGATCTTCTGCACTGTGTCGTTCGTCATCTGAAGTAACTCGGGTCCCAGAACTTGTCTATCACCAACCTCCTCCCAGAACACTAGGGATCTACAACGCTTACCATACAACGCCTCGAATGGAGCCATCTGAATGGTCGATTGATAGCTGTTATTGTAAGCAAACTCCATCAAATACAGGTACTGGTCCCAACTGCCTGGAAAGTCCAAAACAGATGCTCTCAACATATCTTCCAGAATCTGTTTCACCCTCTCGGTCTGACGATCAGCCACAACGTTGGCCTTTTCAGGATGATACAAGATCTCACAGTCATAGTCCTTTACCAACTCGAGCCACCTTCTCTGCCTCATGTTCAACTCTTTCTGAGTGAAGAAATATTTAAGGCTATGGTGGTCCGTGAACAGTTGAATCCTTTCACCATACAAGTAATGCCTCCAAATCTTTAGCGCAAAAACAACTGCAGCCAACTCCATATCATGAGTTGGATAATTCTTCTCATAGGGCTTCAACTGTCGGGAAGCATAAGCTATCACCTTCCCATGCTGCATCAACACACAACCTAAACCGTACTTGGATGCATCACTGTAAACTACGAAACCTCTTGTTCCCTCAGGAACTGCCAACACTGGCGCTGTCATCAAACTGAGCTTAAGCTGGGCAAAATTTCCTCACATCTAGCATCCCAAACAAAGACAACTCCCTTCTTGGTCATACGGGTCAGGGGTGCTGCCTTAGCGGAAAAGTCTTTCACGAAACGCCGGTAATAACCTGCTAGTCCTAGAAAGTCTCGGCAACCGTTGTCGGTCTGGCCCACGAACTAACTGCCTCTATCTTTGCGGGGTCCACCGCTATACCATCTTTCGACACGATATGTCCAAGGAAGGCTACTTTCTCTTGCCAGAAGACACACTTAGAAAACTTCGCGAACAACTGATTTTCTCTCAATGCTGCCAAAACTTGCCTAAAATGCGAAGCATGGTCCTCCTTTGTCTTGGAATAAATCAAAATGTCGTCTATGAACACGATGACAAAGTTATCCAAGAATTCCTTGAACACTCTGTCCATCATGTCCATAAACGCTGCAGGGGCGTTCGTTAGTCCAAAAGACATGACCACGAACTCATAATGACCATACCTCGATCTAAACGCGGTCTTAGGGATATCTGCATCCCGAATCCTCAGCTGATGGTACCCTAACCTCAAATCAATCTTAGAAAACACCGAGGCTCCCTGAAGCTGATCAAATAGATCATCAATACGCGGCAGGGGATACTTATTCTTCACCGTGACTTTATTCAGCTCTCTATAGTCTATACATAAACGCATGGATCCATCCTTCTTTTTAACAAACAGGACAGGTGCTCCCCACGGGGACACACTCGGTGGAATGAAACCTCGATCCAGCATCTCCTGCAACTGCACTTTGAGTTCTTTCAACTCGGCTGGTGCCATACGATACGGGGCTTTAGAGATGAGAAGAGTCCCTGGCTCCAGCTCGATGGTGAAGTCTAACTCCCTCTTTGGGGGTAAACCCGACAACTCCTCAGGGAAAACATCTGCAAACTCTTGCACCATAGGGACCATGTCAACAGACAACGCGGAACTACTATCTCCTGACAGCTTTGCCAAGAAGCCCCAAGCTCCTCGAGCTAACAATCTACGGGCTTTCACTACTGAGATCAACGATGGGAAAACTCTGCCTTGGACACCGCAAAACTTGAAGCTCGGCTTCTGAGGCGGCCTAAACACAACTTCTTTCTGGCGACAGTCTATCAAAGCATGGTTCTCTGCCAACCAATCCATACCAAAGATCACTTCAAAACCGCTCATAGACAGAACTAGGAGGGTAGCATCTAAAGTCTCATCAGATATCTGTACCCGGCCACTCTTAACTCTACTGCTAGCTAACAAACTCACTCCCGAGGGAGTGGCAACACATAGCTCAAACCCTAGAGGTTTGAGTTCCACACAAGCTTGTCTAACAAATGCATCAGATACCAAAGAATGGGTCGAACCCGAATCGAACAACACAAATGCATAATGCTCTAAGACAAGCAGCGTACCTGCAACTACATTATCAGTACGCTCCGCCTCCTGGCGAGTAGTGGCAAACACCCGGCCTTGCTGCTGGGCCGGTCCCGCTACTGCTAAGTCCTCAATGCAAAATCTGTCCAAATGCCCTTCCTTGCCACATCTGTAGCAAGCACAGGGTGATGCTCCACACAATCCGAAATGTGCCTTACCGCACTTGTTGCAATGAGTCGGCTGCCTGGCCCCGCCCTGCTGGCGATCCTAACCTCTACCCTGTGGTCGGCGCTAATCTCGACCTCTAGACTGGCCCTGAAAGCGAGTCTGCTGACCACTTGAGGGGGAACCACTAGAAAACCCAAACTTCCTCTTATGCCCAGAATGCTACTGAGCAAGCTGAACCGACTGAGCTGGTGCAACAGAATTCTGCACTGGCGGATACTTCGGATTATAGATCGTGGC
Source organism: Sicyos edulis (assembly GCA_036507275.1). Classification (NCBI taxonomy): domain Eukaryota; kingdom Viridiplantae; phylum Streptophyta; class Magnoliopsida; order Cucurbitales; family Cucurbitaceae; genus Sicyos; species Sicyos edulis. The sequence goes on along the minus strand of CM071846.1, from coordinate 45,090,921 downwards.
CAACTCCACTACTCTGTCATAACTCTCAGGAGCGAGTGTTCGAACATCCTGAGCAACCTCCTTCCTCAGCCCACTAATGAACTTCTTAGTCTTGAGCTCCTCAATTGCAACGAGCTCCGGGCGAAATAACTATATTCAGAGAACTTCTTTTCATAGGCGTAATCTTGCCCAAACCCTCGCTTTCAGATTCGAGAAGGCCTCTCGCCATCTCCTCGCCGAGCCTTGTCATTAACATACTTAGCTCAACTTCGTTCTAAAGAACTCCCAGGTGGCTGGAGAAGACCCAGCTGGTCTAGCCCTATCTGTGGACTCCCACCACCACTCAGCTGTGTCAGTGAGAACATGGGCCGCACATCTCGGCCTCTGTACATCTGGACATCCCATAACTCTAAAGATGTACTCCATCCTTGCCAACCACCTGACTGCCATAAGTGGGTTCTCTGAAGCATCAAATTCCTTCGGCCTCCACTTGGTGAAATCTTTCAGCCACTTGCCAAACTCAGCAGCTCCCTCTGCACTATCAAGTGAAATAGCCTGGTCCTGCTGACCCTACCCCTTCGGTTGAGCTACTGGAGCTGCTGGGCGTGTCTGCTGCATAAGCTGTGTCAATTGGTCTATCTGTGCGCTAGACTCCTCTCTCTGCGCTGCTAGCTGCGCCTGAGTCTCTGCTCTCTGCTCGGCCATTAGGTCCATCAACATATCTCTCATAGCAGAAACATCTCCCCCTAGAGCAAGACCTTGAGGCATAGCAGCCTCCATCCCTACTCTGGGCAAGTTAGCACCTGGTGCCACGGGCGGCCTACGAGCCTGATAAACCCTGGCTGCTGGCTCTACAACATCTCTATTTGCAGTTCTGGATGGACCTGCTCCACTGCGTGTAATTGGCATACTGGCGATCGACACGGAAACCACAACGGGTTAGTCCCCTCTCGGACTCTCTCTGCCAACAAAGGAAACACATGTGTACTACATAAAGTATCGTAAACAAAATCCTTAGCTTAATAAACTTAGACAAACCTGGCGGCCATGGAGTGCTGGAGATCATGGGACACAACCTACAAACAGGTTAGTCAACAGAATCTATGACTCTGTGCTCTGATACCAACTGTAAAGACCCGACCTGTGACGAACCCGACCCATAACATGGTCCTAAACCGGGGTTCTCACTCAGCATGTGTAAAGACCCAACCCGAAGATGGGACTAAAACTAGATCTTTACTCAGCATGCAAGTGACAAGACTTAAAAGGACCCGGCTGGGGTCGGTTTGTAAAACTTTTCAAATATAAGAGTGGAAAACATTAAAAACAAAGTAAACATTCATTAAGCGAAAACGAACCATTCAAATTAAAAACGAAGGATCGATCGAGACTTTCCTTAAAACATAAAATAGTTCAAATCATAGTTTTCCCTACGGACCTAAGTCCAACTACATGTTTGAAATCCAAAAACAGAAAAATAAGACACGGCAGTGTCGTCAAGAAGATCCATGATCTCCCAGCTCTCTCTCGCTAGCCACCTCGGTGTTTGTCCCAAGTTACCCGTGGAAGAAACCACGATAAGGGTGAGTATAAACATACTCAAGTAAGAACCCCGATCGGGCATGCGATACGATGCAATCTATCATCTAGCAACCTAGTACACATGCCACAAATATCAACACGGATCTTAGCTCAACGAGCTCACAAGGCAAATCCGGAATCCTCGGAAGTCTCCTACTTCCGGCCTAATGATTGGCTCTCAAACCAATCCGGGACATCTCCAAGGTCTTTCTCCCTTGGCCAATTGATCGACTCAAAAACCGATCCCAAGATGTCCGACACCCTCGAGGGTCTTTCTCCCTCGACCAATTGATTAACTCTAAAGTCAATCCCAATGGGTGTCCTCAAGGGCCTCTTACCCTCGCTATAAATCGGACTATCGGAGAGTACCCAAGTCCGCTCTAAACGAAGGAACTGTACTCACGAACATTAGCCCGGGAGCTCTCCGAACCGGCTACTAACGCTGCGTGTCTTGCGCACACCGCATGCTCTTCTCGCAACCGGCGTAAATGCGGGGCCTAAGGGCAAACTACGCGGGCAGTGCACGCATGCCTAAGACTCGAAACGGTGTCACCGAACACGAGAGTGCGAGGCCCTCGGCACTCATCTGTCATGCGGCTGTACCACCACCACTGCTAAGAACCGGCCAAGGTAGGCTTGCACCGCTGGCGGGGTTCCGCTCTAGCGGGCTACAAACTAGGCTTATGCCAATGAGGTAGCTAATCCTCACCGGGTCAGGGGAAGCATGGTACGTTATGCTTCGCTCTACTCCCGACCGGTGGGGACAAGGTACGTTATGTCCGCTCTCAGCCTCTAGATGATGACAAACCCTATCATACTAGCTTAGACTACCAAGTACGTGATTCTGGCTAACATCCACAAAGACATCTCATCATACATAGCCTAGCATGATACTACGAGCTTAAAGCGGAATCTCAAGCATGCTGGAAGAACAAACCTAGCATGGCACTAACATGCATAAAAAGGCAAAACATGCTAGCAAGAATTCAATCACTAGCTATCCTATCCACTAACATGCTCATAAAGGTAAACAAGCATACAAGGCACAATTAAGAAAGCATAGCGGGGTCCACACAACCACGATAAGAAGTCCTTACCAGAAACAAGTGGAGAATAGCTATCACAACCAAAAAGACCCTCGAGCTTAATACTGAACTCGAGCAACCTAGGCATAAATAAAGCGTCCTAAGTAAATACATACAGCAGACGAGCTTAGAAAACACAAAGGGATTGGTTTGGGAATTACCACCGAGAAGACACGGGCCTCGGCGGCAAAGGAGGGTGGCTTGGCGCGCTGGCGCTGTGCGGATGGGGCGCTGGCGCTGGGCGCGCGCACGCGTCGGGCGGACGCGCAGGGCGCGCGGCGCGTGCGTGCGCGAGGCGACGCGCGAGCAAGCGCTCGGCCCAGGTTGGCGCTGCGCGCGGATCGCGCTGAGCGGCGGCGGCGCGTGCGGCGGCGACGTCTGGGCTGCGTTGCGGCCTTTGTCGCGACCACGAGCGACGTCGGGCGGTCTTGGCCCACGCGAAGCGACGTCGGCGGCGATGGGTGTCGCGACGGTGGGGCTTCCAGTCGGCAGCGTCACGATGGTGGGCGGCGAGGCTAGGCGGCGTGGTGCAGTGCGTGCGCGCAGGTCGCAGGCGGGCAGGTCGAGGCGGGGGGTGGTGCGTGCGGCTAGGGTCGGGTGGCTCGGGGTGGCTCGATGGTGTGGCTAGGGTTTCTTTCGCTAGGGTTTTAGGAGAGAGAGAGAGAGAGAGAGAGAGAGAGAGAGAGAGAGAGAATGCGTGAGGGGAAAAATTAGGGGTTTCTTGATTTTCCTTCTTTTCCTTATTTTTAAATAGGTTAGGAGATCTAAATTCCTTTCCCAAGGCTTTTCTCTTGCGGGTCCCTGCTAAAGAAATTCTTTTCTCTTTTTCTTTTAATTAAGACTCTTTTCTTAAAACTCCACATTCACCATTTAGGCAAGGCTCAAATCCCAAAAGATTCAATTAATTTTCCAATTAATTTTGTTATTAACAGGGAAGGAAAACGGGCCGTTACAATACTCCCCCTTAAAAGACTTTCGTCCCCGAAAGTCCTAAGATCTGGAACAACTCCGGGTAATGAGTCCTCATCTCATCCTCTAGCTCCCACGTCGCTTCCTCTCTGCGCCTCTGATGCCTCCAAAGAACCTTTACTAAACTTATCTCTCGGTTGCGCAATACCTTGCGCTCATAAGCCAAAATTTGCACGGGCTTCTCCTCGAAGGATAAATCTTTACTCAACTCTAGGGGCTCATGCTCTAGCACATGCGAAGGATCTGCCACGTACTTTCTCAACATCGAAACGTGGAACACATTATGCACCGCCCGACAAAGACGGGGTAAAGCTAACCGATAGGCCACCGCTCCGACCTGCTCAAGGATCTCAAAAGGCCCTACAAACTGGGCTCACTTTGCCTCGCTTTCCAAACCTTAACACCCCACGCATAGGTGCTACTTTCAGAAAAACATGTTGACCCACCTCAAACTCAAGTCTCTACGCCTCACATCGGCGTAACTTTTTTCTCGCCTACTTTGTCTTTGTCAACATGCGAGCCCTAATCTTCTCGCTACGTCGTTCGTCATCTGAAGTAACTCGGGTCCCAGAACTCATGCATCACCAACCTCCTCCCAAAACACTGGGGATCTGCAACGCTTACCATACAACGCCTCGAATGGGGCCATCTCGAATAGTCGCTGATAGCCGTTGTTGTTGTGCGCGAACTCCATCAAGTCACAGTCTTCGGTCCCAACCGCACAGGAAGTCCAAGACACAAGCTCTCAACATGTCTTCGAGAATCGGATTCACCCTCTCGGTCGACCATCGGTTTGAGGTGGAAGGCGATCTTGAAGCCGCACTCGCTTCCCAAACCCTTCGGAGCGCTCTCGAGGCGAGATGTGAACCGAGAATCCCGATCCGATACTATCTTTGCGGGTACCCGTGGTACCGCACAATCTGCTCAAGGAACATCTGTGCCTTTGCTCCACGGTATAACTAATCTTCCCGAATAAAGTGTGCACTCTTGGTCACCCGGTCCACTACTACCCGGATCTGCGTAAACCCTCTCGGTGTCCTCGGCAACCCGCAGATAAAATCCATCGAAATCTCGTCCCCACTTCCACCGTGGAACACTTAACGGCCGCAATAAACTGCGCAGCTTACGCTGGAGCCTTCACTTGCGGCGAGGTGAGACACCGGCTAACAAACTCGGCTATATCCCGCTTCATGCCCATCCACCGTAACGTCTGCTTGAGATCTCGGTACATCTTGGTACCTCCCGGGTGCCAAGTGAATGGGGAATTATGTGCCTCGGCGAGCAACTCTGCTCGAACCTCTCAAATATCCGGGACGCACAATCGACCTCGGTACCTCAAGCCTTCGCCGGTGTCACAACAAAGTCGAAATCGCCATCGACCTCAACCCTCTCGAGCAACCTCCTCAACTTGGGATCACTCGGTGGTATCGATGATCCTCTCGCTTAAGCGACGACCGAACTGATAGCCGGGCTACCACGGCGATAACCTCTCCCAACAAGACTGCAATACCAGTTCACTCAAACTCTTTCCGCAATTCAACTTGGGAGCTCAAAGAAAGCCTTTGAATGTGACGTCTTCCTACTCAACATCATCACCCACAACATTGGCTTTTCCGGATGATACAAAATCTCACGATCGTAGTTCTTTACTAACTCGAGCCACCTCCTCTCTCCTCATGTTCAACTCCTTCGAGTGAAGAAATATTTGAGGCTCTGGTGGTCCGTGAACAACCGAATCCTCTCACCATATAAGTAGTGCCTCCAAATCTTTAGAGCAAAAACAATCTGCACCAACTCCATACCATGAGTTGGATAGTTCTTCTCATAAGGCTTCAAGCTGCACGGAAGCATAAGCTATCACCTTCCCATGCCGCATCAACACACACCTAAACCATACTTGGAAGCATCACTATAAACTACGAAACCTCCTGTTCCTTCCGAATCGCCAACACAGTCTTTGTCGTCAAAGCCGAGCTTAAGCCGGGCAAAACTTTCCTCACATCTAGCATCCCAAACAAAGTCAACACCCTTCTTGGTCGACGGGTTAGGGGTGCCGCCTTAGCGAAAAGTCTTTCACGAAACGCCGGTAATAACTCGCTGACCCAAAAAGTCACAGATCTCGGCGACCGTCGTCGGTCCGGTCCATGAGCTAATCGCCTCTATCTTTGCGGGGTCCACCGCTATACCATCTCGCCGACACGATATGTCCAAGGAAGGCTACTCTCTCTAGCCAAAATTCACACTTAGAGAACTTTGCGAACAATCGGTTTCTCACGCAATGTCACAAAACTTGCCTTAAATGCGAAGCATGGTCCTCCTTTGTCTGAATAAATCAAAATGTCGTCTATGAATACGATGACAAAGTTATCCAAGAATGCCTTGAACACCTGTCCATCATGTCCATAAACGCCGCGGGGCGTTCGTGAGTCCGAAAGACATGACCACGAACTCATAATGACCATACCTCGATCCGAACGCGGTCTTCGGATATCTCGCATCTCGAATCCTCACCGATGGTACCACGACCTCAAATCAATCTTAGAAAACACCGAGGCTCCTCTGAAGCCGATCAAACAGTCATCTATACGCGGCGGGGATACTTATTCTTCACCGTGACTTTATTCATTTCTCTATAGTCTATACACAAGCGCATGGATCCATCCTTCTTCTTAACAAACAGATGTGTGCTCCCACGGGGACACACTCGGACGGATGAAACCTCGATCCAAAGATCTCTTGCAATCGCACTTTGAGTTCTCTCAACTCACCGCGCCATACGATACGGGCCTTTGGAAATGGGAAGAGTCCTCGGCCCGGCTCAATGGTGAAGTCCAACTCCCGCCTGGGGTAAACCCGGCAACTCTTCAGGGAAAACATCTGCAAACTCTTGCACCATAGGGACCATGTCAATACCAACGCAGTACTACTATCTCTCGACAGCTTTGCCAAGAAGCCCCAAGCTCCTCGAGCCAACAATCTATGGGCTTTCATTGCGAGATCAATGGCGGGCAAGTTCCGCCTGACACCGCCTGCAAAAACTTGAAGCTCGGCCTCGAGAGCGGTCTAAACACCACTTCTTTCCGGTGGCGATCTATCAAAGCATGGTTCTCTCGCCAACCAATCCATGCCAAGGATTACATCGAAACCGCTCATAGACAAAGACTATGAGGGTAGCCTCTAAAATCTCATCGAGATCTCAGATCGGCCATGCTTAACTCTCATCGCTAGCTAACATACTCACACCCGAAGGAGTGGCAACACACACCAAACCCTAGAGGTTCGAGCTCCACACAAGCTTGTCTAACGAATGCATCGAAAACAAAGGAATGGGTCAAACCCGAATCAAACAATACAAATGCATAGTGTTTGTAAGACAAGCAAATGCACTGCTATCGCATCATCGATGCGCGCCTCCTCCTCCTAGCGAGTAGTGGCAAACACTCGGCCTGGCTGTTGGGCCGGTCCCCACTCTTCTTTGCATCCTGAGTGCAGACCGGCCAGTGCCCCTCTTGCTTGCCACATCTGTAGCAAGCACGGGGCGATGCTCCACACGACCATAATGTGCCTTTCGCACTTGTTGCAATGAGTGGCCGCTCGCCCCGCCTTATGATCCTAGGCTCTACCTTGAGGTCGGCGCGATCTCGACCATCGGATCGCCCCGCGCCGCGAGTCTGGCGACCGGGCTGAGCGGAAACCACTAGAAGTCCCAGCACTTCCTCTTCTCGCCGGAATCTGGGCAGGCGGCCGAATCGACCGAGCCGGGCGCAATGAGAATCTCTGCATCGGCGGATACTTCGGGTTATAAATCGTGGCCAACTCTCTTCGCTTCGATCATAACTCTCGGGAGCGAGTGCTCGAACATCTGAGCAACCTCCTTCCTCACCCACAAATGAACTTCTTAGTCTTGAGCTCCTCGGTGGCAATGAGCTCCGGTCATGAAATAGCTATACTCGAGAGAACTTCTTCTCATAAGCGGCAATACTATCTCGATCCTGTTTGATTTGAGAAGGCCTCTGCCATCTCCTGCTGAGCCTCGTCATTAACATACTTAGCTCAACTTCGTTCTAAAGAACTCCTGTGTGGTGGAGAAGACCCACCTGGTCTAGCTCTATCTGTGGACTCCCACCACCACTCACCGTGTCGAGAGAGAACATGGGCCGCACATCTCGGCCTCTGTACATCCGGGCATCCCATAACTCTAAAGATGTACTCCATTCTTGCCAACCACCGATCGCCACAAGTGGGTTCTCTCAAGCATCAAATTCTCTTGGCTTCCACTTGGTGAAATCTTTCAACCACTTGCCAAACTCAGCAGCCTCCTCTGCACTATCAAGTGAGTCCGACCGGTCCCGATGACCCTGCCCCTCGGGTTGAGCTACCGGGACTCTTTGAGCTCTTTGGGGGTGCTCTGCTTGCATGAGTCGTGTCAAGCGGGCTATCTCGTGCCTAGACTCCTCTCTCTGTGCTGCTAGCTGCGCTTGAGTCTCGGCTCTCTGCTCGGCCATTAGGCCCATCATCATGTCTCTCATAGCGAAATATCTCCTCCTGGAGCTGTACCTTGAGGCATAGCGACCTCCGCCCCTTCTCCGGGCAAGTTAACCTCTCAGTGCCACGCGCGCCCTACGAGCCTCGATATACCACAGTTTGCGGCTCTGAGCATCTCTATTTGCGCTCCAGACGGACTGCTCCACTACGTGTAACCGCATATCGGGCGATCTACACGGAAACCACAACGGGTTAGTCCACGCTCGGACTCTCTCTCGCCAACAAAGATAACACATGTGTACTTGCATATAGTATCATAAACAAAACCCTTACCTTATTGAACTTAGACAAACTGGCGGCCTTGGAGTTCGGAGATCATGGGAACACAACCTACAAAACAGGTTAGTCTACGTAATCTATGACTCGTGCTCGATACCAATTGTAAAGACCCAACCCAAGATGGGACTAAATCTAGATCTTTACTCAAATGCAAGTGACAAGACTTAAAAGGACCCTACTGGGGTCGGTTTGTAAAACTTTTCAAATATAAGAGTGGAAAACATTAAAAACAAAGTAAACATTCATTAAGCGAAAACGAACCATTCAAATTAAAAACAATGGATCGATCAAGACTTTCCTTAAAACATAAAATAGTTCAAATCATAGTTTTCCCTACGGACCTAAGTCCAACTACATGTCAAATCCAAAAACAGAAAAATAAGACACGGCAGAGTGTCGGCAGAAGATCCATGATCTCCCAGCTCTCTCCGCTAGCCACCTCGGTCTTGTCCCAAGTTACTGTGGAAGAAACCACGATAAGGGTGAGTATAAACATACTCGGTAAGAACCCCGACCGGGTAATGCGATACGATGCAATCTATCATCTAGCAACCTAGTACACATGCCACAAATATCAACACGGATCTTAGCTCAACGAGCTCACAAGGCAAATCCGGAATCCTCGGAAGTCTCCTACTTCCGGCCTAATGATTGGCTCTCAAACCAATCCCGGACATCTCCAAGGGTCTTTCTCCCTTGGCCAATTGATCACTCAAAACCGATCCCAAGATGTCCGACACCCTCGAGGGTCTTTCTCCCTCGACCAATTGATTAACTCTAAAGTCAATCCCAATGGGTGTCCTCAAGGGCCTCTTACCCTCTTATAACTGGACTATCGGAGAGTACCCAAGTCCGGCTCTAAACGAAAGGAACTGGTGTACTCACGAACATTAGCCCGGGAGCTCTCCGAACCGGCTACTAACGCGTGTGCGCGCGCACACCGCATGCTCTTCTCGCAACCGGCGTAAATGCGGGGCCTAAGGGCAAACTACGCGGGCCGTGCACGCATGCCTAAGACTCGAAACGGTGTCACCGAACACGCGAGGCGAGGCCCTCGGCACTCATCTGTGCGGCTGTACCACCCGACACGAAGCTAAGAACCGGCCAAGGTAGGCTTGCACCGCTAAGCGGGGTTCCGCTCTAGCAGCTACAAACTAGGCTTATGCCAATGAGGTAGCTAATCCTCACCGGTCACGGAGGGAAGCATGGTATGTTATGCTTCGCTCTACTCCCGACCGGTGGGGACAAGGTACGTTATGTCCGCTCTCAGCCTCTAGATGATGACAAACCCTATCATACTAGCTTAGACTACCAAGTACGTGATTCCTGGCTAACATCCACAAAGACATCTGTCATACATAGCCTAGCATGATACTACGAGCTTAAAGCAGGAATCTCAAGCATGCTGGAAGAACAAACCTAGCATGGCACTAACATGCATAAAATGGCAAAACATGCTAGCAAGAATTCAATCACTAGCTATCCTATCCACTAACATGCTCATAAAGGTAAACAAGCATACAATGCACAATTAAGAAAGCATAGCAGGGTCCACACAACCAGGGTAAAAAGTCCTTACCTGGAAACAAGTGGAGAATAGCTATCACAACCAAAAAGACCCTCGAGCTTAATACGAACTCGAGCAACCTAGGCAAAAATAAAGCGTCCTAAGTAAATACATACAGCAGCCAGAAGCTTAGAAAACACAAAGGGATTGGTTCGGGAATTACCACCGAGAAGACACGGGCCTCGGCAGCAAGAAGGGTGGCTTGGGCGCTGCTGGTGCGGCTGGGGCGCTGGCGCTGGGCGCTGGGCGCTGAGTGCTGGGCGCTGGGCGCGCGTGTAACGACCTAGGTTTTCATCCCGGTCTTCCAGGTATGCCTTAGGGGTATTTTAGTAATTTGGTCGGGCCGTCAAGACCGTTTATGTCTTTTTCCAGTTGCTAAAATTATTGGATGGATTTATGTAAGTTTTTGAGGCTTTGTGGATGTGTTTGGGCATGGGGAGATGCAAAAGGAAAATTGTGTGTTAAAAGTGTGTTTGGTGGGTTTCAACCTGTGGTCTCGAGAAGGCGGTGGGTGGTGTGGCCGTTGAGCTATTGAGAGCTCTTGTTGCTCTTCCGGTCATTTTATGGTTAGCCTTGGGTTTTGGAGTTTTGTTGTATTTGGTTAAAAGAGAAAGGAAGCTAGGTTTGCATTTCTTCTCCAACACCTCACTTTGCCGCCTGCCACCCCCCGCCCAGCCAGAGATCCGCCCGGCACCAAAGCAGTCCACCGTCGCCCAACCGGCCGAGCAGCAAGACGCCCAACCCGCACTGTAACGGCTGTCGCAGCCTCGCCTTGCCCCGCAGACGCGCCCTCGACCAGCGCACTGCACGATCCGGCCGAGGATCGCCAGATCGCTTGTCGCCGACGCCAGTCGCGCAAACGCCGAGGAAGCCATCGCCCGTGATCGCACGAGTGAGCCCGCTGCGCGCGCGCCAGCCGCCGCTCGAATCTGCCCGGCGGCTCGCCCGAACGCGTCGGTCAGCCCTGCTCGCCGCCGTCGCACACCAAAGAACCGCCCGAGATCCGTCCATCGCGACGCCCGGTTCGCGCGTTCGCGCCGCCCGTCGCACGATTCGCGCGCAGCCAGCAGATCGCCGTGTCCGCGCGCCGCCCCGAGCCACTCGCCCGCCGCGCCCAGACGCTTCGCTCGTGCTCGGCCGCTCTTCGCCAGGGGCCGCGCGCCTTCGCGCGTGCCGTTCTCCTCCAGAACGTGTCGCAGCCAGCGCCCGCGCCAGCGCTGCCAGCGCCCGCCACCAACACCAGCTGCACTGCCGGAAAGACTTCGGCCCGTGTCGTAGTGCCGTGTGAGTGCCCTTGAGCCGAGCCTCGCTTGTTTTATTATATTTTTAGGGCTATGATTGTGATTTCTATTGTGTTTGTTAGGTTCTCGTTAGCTAGCTCGGGATCGATCGCAGCGTAGGATTTTTGTGTGTAGTTGCCTCCGGCCAAGGTAAGGATTTCTTACCGGAGTTGTGTGGACCTGCGATGTTCTATGTGATTGTTGTTTGTATGTTTGTTTGTGATTATCAGCATGTATAGTTTAGGTGCTCGTTACAATTCTCGACTATCATGACTTCGTATGTTGTTCTCTCATGATTAGTCCATGCTAGGTTGTTCCGCTCGGCATGCTCATATCTGCTTCTTGCTTCGTAGTACCATGCTAGGTTCCTTGTATCTGTTGAGCACGTATTGGACCGCATTGATTGAATTGTTATTATCGCTTTGGTTTAGAGTTCGTAGGTAGCATCATCCGGGCCGGATGCATAACGTAACTTGCATCCCCAACGAGGACGTGCGAGATGGTACTCGTCCTCGATCCCGTTAGGGTTTAGCTAACCCTAACGGGTGGCCTACAATCTTGGGTGAGGGTGGCGGTCGTTAAATGCCCCAACGGTCGGGATGATGACTTGGCATTGCCTCATCCCCGGCGATCGACACGCGTCCTCGTGCGTGTTCACCAGAGCCCTTGATTGCCACCGATAGGGCAAGGACGGCTTCTGGTGTAAGCCTACCACGACCGATTCCTTAGCCTCGGTGCGGTGGTTCAGTGACATAGTTCACGTGTCCGTGTCTCACACCCTATGTCGCTGACACCGATCCGAGAGATTTAGTTAGGCGTGGTGGATCGGACATGGGCGACTTGCCACTAGACCCGGCACCCCCATAGTGCGCAGTGAGCACGCGCGCGCGCTTACGCTCATTACAAATACCGGCCGAGCTCCTCGGGATCTTGAGCTAGTGCACCTTTCGTATCGTTAGTAGACAAAGTGAGGCCGAGACTCGTTTCGTATGGGTTGTATTGTGTGGTGGATTTATTTCCGACTAAGACCACGAGTTGGCATCCGAGGTCCAAGTGTGGACTTAAGCTATGTGCTCTATTCTGTGTTTGTACTCATAGCTTGCATACAATCTTCTAGATGATCATGTATATCGTATTGTACCCGGTTGGGGATTCTTCTTGAGTAATTCGTTACTCACCCTTATTCCGTGGTTTTCCACAGTAACCAAGGCGCGAGACAGGTGGTGAAGGAGGAGCTGTGATCATGGAATCCTGCTTGTCATCTCTAACCATTTTATTATATCATGACTCTTGACTTTTGTTATTTCCCTGAATGCATGTAGACGGGCACGAGCCCTAGGATGTTTTCTTACGTTTTATGGATTCCAATATTTGTACTTGTGGATTGTTTAAATGGTTTAAATAAATCTCTGATCGTAGTATGCTTTTAGAAATGTATGTTTTGGTTGTTGAATGTTTCTGCTTTTTACTTGGGATCCAAATATATTTTTCATAATGTCTTTTATTTTCAACACATGCATTGGGGTAAAGGCCCATTTAGAGCCCCTTTGGGTCGGGTCTTTACATTGGTATCGAGCTCGAGTCATAGATTCTGTAGGATCCGACCTTTGTTGTAGGTCATCCTTCCATGATCACAAGCACTCAGACACCATCATCAGTGCGCCTAAGTTTACTATTTGTTGCTTGAAAAAGGGTTAAGAATTTACAATACCTATCATCTAGTGTATGCCTTGTGTAGTGTTTTGGAGCGGAGACGAAAGGTTTCTCGACTCGTTGTTGGTTTGGGCTAAGTGAGCCATCATGCCAACTTTCATGATGCGAGCGGTTTGTTTAGCGGCTTGTTGAGGTATCCAGATAGATTCGGATGCCCCGGGACATCGTTCGCAGGAGGCGAGCTTAGACTCCGCTGGCCATTTGTGGCCCGGGCTTGCCGCGTTTTCCCTAGTGAGAGGGTGGTGGTGCTTCGTGCGGATCGCCAAGATGTTGATCCACCCGCAGGAGCGGTGGCGCTTGGCATGTCCGACCTAGGAGTTGGACCGATCGTGTTGATGTTGAGGCCGCGTCCAGGGTTGTTAGGCCCGCATGCCGTTTGGCCCCTGGGCAGCTTGAGTTGCCTAGAGGAGGGGGTAGAGGCTAGCAAATACCTGAGTGAGACTCCTTGAGCGAGTGTGCTCCACCATGAGAGATTTGATGGCGTGTCTTTAGCTATCGAGAGAGCGGAGACCCAGCGCAGATTTGTAGCGCGTAGTGAGGAGTCCCGGCACAGATAGCCCAAATTGTGAGTTTGTTTCAAAGATTTTTCCCCAAGAGCTCTTGTAGCCCCTGAGGTTCTCGGGAGGGCATGATCGTGCAGTTTATTCGGATGAGTTTGTTGGCGTTGATGGAGACGCCCGGGTTGGCAAATGGATGCCTGTAGAGCTCGATGTTTTAGTAGTCCTCTTTGCTAGTAGTAAAGTAGTTGGCCAGTTTGAGTTTAGCATCCGTGTGTGGGATGCCCCGCTTTGCGTGAGGCCGAGGTGTGCCGTTCTGTCTTTGTTTGGTTCATCGGATGGTGGTGGAAGTCCCTTGTGAGAGGTGGACTAGCGAGTCTCCACCCATCGCCCGATTGTTTGGCAAGTTGCCGTGTTAGTGGCTTGAGGCAGATGAAGGGTCATCTTTGCCCCCTTGCGAGCCTGCTGTTGTTTAACAGCCCAGCTTCCTCAGATGTGGATTTGGTAGTAGTAGCACTTGAGGTGCATTGGTTGGTGTGCCACCTTGGCACTAAGTCTGGTTCAGGCTTGAGTTTGGCTTGGGCATAGCAGATGGTTCTATGCCGTTCGGAGTTCAGCGTACTCCTTTAGCCTTGGATCCGTTTATGGCAGTGACACCTGTTTAGGTCGTGCCAGAGGGCTAGTTTAGTGGTAGTCGATGGACTACAAGCAAAAGGATGCTCGAGAGGAGCCGGAGCCTTTTCCCAGTGTTACTGGAGGTTGAGTAAGTCAAGCAGGTTGGCATTTGGTAAATGTTGGTGCGCGTGAGTCTCGCGCTAGTGTTAAGGCCAAGAGATTTTCTTTGTGGTTGGTAGTGCGGTCAACTACCTTCGAGTGCCTTAATCTGAGGAGAGTTGAGCATCATAGATGCGAGTTTGGTCCAACAGAGGGACCCTGAGTTGGATGCTCATGAGATGAGCTGGATGCGTATGAGGCGAGATGAGCTGATGCCTTGCGAGAGGTTTTGGATGCCTTAGGGGTAAGCACCCTTGGTAGAGGCTTGGTACAAAGTAAGTTTGGTTTGGCATGATTATGCTTTGGTAGGGCAAGGTTGCCTCAGCTTCGAGTATCGTGTGGAGATGGAACTTTTGGTGTTCCTTGGATTGTTTGTATCTCTGCCAGGAGTTAGCGTTGCTTCTTGGAAAAGCGCTTGTTAGTCTTGGATCTCTAAAGGAAGGTTGAGAGTTGTGCACACAAGTGTGTTTTGTGTGGTTCGTTCCGTGGCGAGAGTTTCAGATCCATGTAGGGTTTGCTTTGGAGATCTAGTGCTCAGCTCCTGGTGAAGTTGGATTCCAGGTGGATGCTGTAAGGCTTTGGTTGAGGTGGTAAGGATATCGTACTCGTGGTATCAAGTTGTTGCTTAGGCAAGATTTGTTAAGTTGGACCTAAGCTTGGTTGGTGGATCTTTTTGTTGATCGTTGGTTGGAGTTCAGTTGGAAACTGAACAAGAGCGGTGGTAGCTAAGCCGCGTGGTTTCGATCGTCATGGCTAAGAGAGTTGTTCGGATCCTTCCTTTGGGTAGAAGTTATGTTGTGGCCGATGCTTTGAGTAGGAGGATGAGCTTTTCTGTAGCGTTTTGGGTCCTCTTGGTTCCCAAGGAGTTGGTGTTGGCTGTATGGTTAAGTTCTTGGTGAGAGTTGTGCCCGTCCTGTGCAGCTTGGTCGTTAGCTCGTTTGTCGGCAGTGTGTGTCGAGGGTTGTCGGAGAACCCTAGATTGTGGAGAGCCTCTCTAGAGCTCAGTCAGGCCCAGCTAGTGAGTTTCAGTTGGCTAGCTGGAGGCGTGTAGTTTGTAGCCTCGGTGGAGTTGCTAGCAGTCTTGGTAGACTAGCAAGCTAGTGTTTGTTTGAAGTGAAGTCCGGAGTGGTTTCGGTGTGGTGGCAAGTTGATGCTTGGTGTTGACCAAGGTGTGGATTGGAGTTGCCCGTTTGGCATTTGGAGGTTCATGCGAGATGGACCCTTGTTGTGCCCCGTGAGATTAGATGTTGTTGCTCTGTGGAGCAAGACAAAGGTGGCGTATGTGGAGTTCTCTGTCCGTTGGTTGTCCGCTTGTATGAGCCGTTTCCTTCGGGGAGTTGTCGTCGTTACTCCCTTGGTCTTGGAGTTAATGGTGGAAGCGCTAGCTTGAAGGAAAAGTTTGTTGGTTGCTTGGAAGTAGTCGTTTGTCCAGCTAAGCGGATTCTTGGATGGTGTTCTAGAGGCCGCAGATAAAGGTTGTTCTGCCTCTTGTGAGTGTTTGGCCAAGAGTTGGTTCGTTTGTTGTTTCGAGAGCTAGTTCGGTTCTAGCCGGAGGGCGTTGCCCTCGAGGTCTTGTTCCTAGTCGATGTAAGTTTTGGGAGTTGACCCCTCCCTCAGCGATTGAGCAAGTCTTTGTTTGTTTCGGTTTGGTGGTCCGATTGGTTGAGTTTTCTCTTGGGTGTTGCTTCCAAGAGAGTTGGTTCTTGTTGCCTTGGGTTTGAGCAAGTCGTGAGCGTGTGTGGAGTTCGCCGCCCATACGGAGTTTGCTTGCTTGGGAAGTCGTTTCCGTTTGGCGGAGTCGGCTTAGCTCTTGAGTTGTGTAGTCGATCGAGTAGCGCAGTGGTCACCAATGAGAGGGTCCTCTGTTTTGTGTTGTTAGCAAGCAAGAGTTGTTTGTTCCCGCAAGAGGCGGAGGCCACCAGTAAGAGTTGAGTTGTTCGGCAAGTTGTTGGTTCTTTGGGGATTGAAGATTTCCTTTCCCTCTAGCCTCTGTGGTGGTTGAGTTGCTCCTTGGATGCCACCTCGAGTGATAGCTTGCGAGGTAGTCTTGCGGATTCGTGTGGCTCGTGATCCGTAAGCTTTGAGGTTGTCGTTATCCGTTTTCCTTGTGGGGTTTTGGGAGTGGAGCTTAGGTTGGAAGATGAGTTAGGCTTAGGCTTAAAGGGAAGTCCTTTGAGTAGCCGGTTGGATTTTAAGAGTTGAGTAGTAGCTTGGAGGCGGCGTTGCTCGTTATAAGTTTGGGTTGAGTTCTGCGAGCAAGCCCTTCTCGGGCTTTGTTCCTAGTTGTTGTGAGTTCCCGGTTGGCGTTAGTAGAGCGCGTTTGAGTGAGTTGGCACAGAGGTGCCGTGGCATTGGTTGGTAAGGCTGAGCCGCTTTTCCCTCAAGGTGTTGTGTCGCAGATAGTCTGCGTGATGGTTTAGTCCTTGCTTCCCGAGTTTTCCTTGAGAGGAATGTTGGATGTTCCTTGCTGGCGATTTTCTCCTTAAGATGGTTGCTTAAGTGTTGTGGTCGTGTTCTAGTTGGAGAAGTTTGTCTTTTGGATCGATCGCCGATTGGTGGTTCGTTTGTATCTCGTTAAGGTCATTTGTAGTCAAGGTTTGAGGTTTGTTGGTCTTTTGTGAAGTAAGAGTAGGTCGTTTAGTTTGGAATCTGGAAGGTTCGGTTGTTTGGCCAGATTTATTGTAGGGTTGAGTTTGTTTGTTGACACCGTGGCACAGTGTTTTTATGTATCGATGTTGGGGCGGCATGTGCGGACCCATTGCTCAATGTGGACTTTGAGCCCTTGCACTGATTGAGGGTTTGGGCTTGAGGAGAAGCCTATGAGTATTCTGGTCTTGAGTCGAAGACGTTGCGTAGAAGTGAGATCCGTTGGTAAAAGTTTAGTGAAGGAGTCCGAGTTCGAGGAGGCCGCTCGTGGCGGGAAGGACGGGATGAGAATGCGATATCTGTGTTGTTTCAGTCTTAAGGACTTTCGAGGACGAAAGTCATAAAAAGGAGGGAATATTGTAACGACCAGTGTTTTCATCCCGGTCTTCCGTATGCCCTAGGGGTATTTTAGTAATTTGGTCGGGCCGTCAGGGACCGTTTATGTCTTTTTCCAGTTGCTAAAATTATTGGATGGATTTATGTAAGTTTTTGAGGCTTTGTGGATGTGTTTGGGCATGGGGAGATGCAAAAGGAAAATTGTGTGTTAAAAGTGTGTTTGGTGGGTTTCGAACCCAGGTGGTCTGAGAAGGCAGGTGGGTGGTGTGGCCAGTTGAGCTATTGAGAGCTCTTGTTGCTCTTCCGGGTCATTTTATGGTTAGCCTTGGGTTTTGGAGTTTTGTTGTATTTGGTTAAAAGAGAAAGGAAGCTAGGTTTGCATTTCTTCTCCAACACCTCACTTTACCGCCTAAGCCAGCCTCCCAGCCAATGAGATCCGCCCGGCACCAGTGAGTCCACCGTCGCCCAACCGGCCGAAAGCAAGCCGCCTAACCCGCACTAGAACGGCTGTCGCGCCCACGCCTTGCCGCCGCAGACGCCCTCGACCAGCCATTGCACGAGATCCGCCGAGGATCGCCAGATCGCTTGTCGCCACGCCAGTCGCGGCCAGGGAAGCCATCGCCCGAGATCGCACGATGAGCCCGTCGCGCGCCAGCCACCGTTCGAATCTGCCGGCGGCTCGCCCGAACGCGCGTCGGTCAGCCACCGCCGCCGCGACACCAAAGAAACGCCTAGATCCGTCCATCGCCACGCCCGCTTCGCGCGCGCCGCGCCGTCGCACGATTCGCAAGCAGCAGATCGCCGTCGTCGTCCGCGCGCGCCGCTTCTAGCCACTCGCCCAAGACGCCCGACGCTGCGCTCGTGCTCGGCCGCTTCGCCAGCGCCCGCGCGCCTTCACCGTCTGCCGTGCTCCAGCCCAGCGTGTCAGCCTGCGCCGCGCCGCCACGCCCGCGCCCCGCGCCATCATCTCAGCGCCCAATTTCACCAGCGCACCAAACCGCAAGCCCGGCTTTTCGGCCGTGTCGTCGTGCCGTGTGAGTGCCCCGAGCCGAGCCTGCTTGTTTTATTATATTTTTAGGGCTATGATTGTGATTTCTATTGTGTTTGTTAGGTTCTCGTTAGCTAGCTCGGGATCGATCGCAGCGTAGGATTTTTGTGTGTAGTTGCCTCCCGGCCAAGGTAAGGATTTCTTACCGGATTTGTGTGGACCCTGCGATGTTCTATGTGATTGTTGTTTGTATGTTTGTTTGTGATTATCAGCATGTATAGTTTAGGTGCTCTGTTCTGAATTCCTGACTATCATGACTTCGTATGTTGTTCTCTCATGATTAGTCCATGCTAGGTTGTTCCGCTTACGGCATGCTCATATCTCTGTTCTTGCTTCGTAGTACCATGCTAGGTTCCTTGTATCTGTTGAGCACGTATTGGACTACATTGATTGAATTGTTATTATCGCTTTGGTTTAGAGTTCAGGTAGGTAGCATCATCCGGGCCGGATGCATAACGTAACTTGCATCCCCGATGCGAGGGGACGTGCGAGATGGTACTCGTCCCCGATCCCGTTAGGGTTTAGCTAACCCTAACGGCCGCCCCGCAATCTTGGGTGAGGGTGGCGGTCGTTAAATGCCCCAACGGTCGGGATGATGACTTGGCATTGCCTCATCCCCGGCGATCGACACGCCCTCCTTAGCGTGTTCGGTCGTAGCCCTTGATTGCCACCGATAGGGCAAGGGCGGCTTCGGTGTAAGCCTACCACGACCGATTCCTTAGCCTCGGTGCGGTGGTTCAGGTGACATAGTTCACGTGTCGAGTCTCACACCCCTATGTCGGTGACACCGATCCGGAGATTTAGTTAGGCGTGGTGGATCGGACATGGGCGACTTGCCACTAGACCCGCACCCCATAGTCTGCGCATAGCACGCAGCGATGCGCGCTTACGCTCATTACAGCGCCCGGCCGGAGAGCTCCTCGGGATCTTGAGCTAGTGCACCTTTCGTATCGACGATGAGAAGCGGTGGGCCGAGACTCGCTTCGTATGGGTTGTATTGTGTGGTGGATTTATTTCCGACTAAGACCACGAGTTGGCATCCGAGGTCCAAGTGTGGACTTAAGCTATGTGCTCTATTCTGTGTTTGTACTCATAGCTTGCATACAAACTTCTAGATGATCATGTATATCGTATTGTACCCCTGGTTGGGATTCTTACTAAGTAATTCGTTACTCACCCTTATTCCGTGGTTTTCCACGGGTAACCAAGGCGCGAGACAGGATGGTGAAGGAGGAGCCGTGATCATGGAATCTGCTTTGTCATCTCTAACCATTTTATTATATCATGACTCTTGACTTTTGTTATTTCCCACTGAATGCATGTAGACGGGCACGGAGCCCTAGGATGTTTTCTTACGTTTTATGGATTCCAAAGATATTTGTACTTGTGGATTGTTTAAATGGTTTAAATAAATCTCTCGATCGTAGTATGCTTTTAGAAATGTATGTTTTGGTTGTTGAATGTTTCTGCTTTTTACTTGGGATCCAAAATATATTTTTCATAATGTCTTTTATTTTCAACACATGCATTGGGGTAAAGGCCCATTTAGAGCCCCTTTTGGGTCGGGTCTTTACAGTGCACGTCACGTCGGCCGGAGACCTTGCAAGCTGGCAGTGTGTGCGCGGCTGGCGACGCGACGCGAGCGAGCGGCTCGCTGGGTTGGCGCGCGCGAGGATCGCGCCGAGCGCGCGGCGCAGCGGCGCGGCGACGCGCGTCTGGCCGCTGCGTTGCGGCATTTGTCGCGACCACGAGCGACGTCGGGCGGTCTTTGGCGGCCACGCGACGTCGAGCGGCGATGGGTGCGACGGTGGGAGCTTCCGGTGGACGCAGCGCGGCGATGGTCGGGCGAAGCAGGCCGGGCGGCGTGGTCTGTGCGCGCGCAGGGTCGCGGCGGCAGGGGTCGCGGGCGAGGTGGTGGTGCGTGCGGCTAGGGTTTGGGTGGCTCGGGGTGGCTCAATGGTGTGGCTAGGGTCGCTCGGCTAGGGTTTTAGGAGAGAGAGAGAGAGAGAGAGAGAGAGAGAGAATGCGGCTATGAGGGGAAAAATTAGGGGTTTCTTGATTTTCCTTCTTTTCCTTATTTTTAAATAGGTTAGAAGACCTAAATTCCTTTCCCAAGGCTTTTCTCTTGCGGGTCCCAGCTAAATAAATTCTTTTCTCTTTTTCTTTTTAATTAAGACTCTTTTCTTAAAACTCCACATTCACCATTTAGGGCAAGGCTCAAATCCCAAAAGATTCAATTAATTTTCCAATTAATTTTGTTATTAACCGGGAAGGAAAACGGGGCCGTTACAGCATGCAAGTTAAATATGATAACAAGCGGTTTAGTGCTCATATTTAAAAACCTTTCAAAACATATGAGAAGGGGGAACCCTTAAAACATAAACAACAGTTTTCATTTAAACAATCCAACGAAGTAAAACAACCTGGCCAGTATTTATAAAAATATACAATACAATTTAAACCACGTTTCAAACAATGTTCCCCTAGGACTCCTGTCCATCTACATGCTGAATAAACAATGCAATAATAAATGACAGAGTCTGTGCCGCGACTTCTCTTGATCAATCAATCTCCTCCGCTAGCCATCCCGGTGTTGTCCCAAGTTACCTGAAAGATAAATAAGGGTGAGTATAAACATACTCAGTAAGAATCCCCAACCGGGGTACAATACGATACATCAATCATCTAGCACCTCAACATGCAAGAAAACGGCTATCAACACAGATCATTGCTCAACGAGCTCATAAAACAAGATCTGGAGTCATCGGAAGTCTCCTACTTCCGGCCTAAGGATTGGATACACTGACCAATCCTGGGACATCACCGAGGTATCTGTCACTCGGGGGGAATACACTGATCCCTAGAATGTCCTCAAGGGCCTCCTTGCCCTTGCACTAATCTGGGCTTATGGGAGAGTACCCGAAGTCAGGCTCTAACGGAAGGAATGGTGTACTCACGACATTAGCCCGGGGAGCTCTCCGAACTGGCAACTAACGCGTGTGCGCGCACACCGCATGCTGCTGCAACCGGCGTAAATGCGGGGGCCTAAGGGCAAACTACGGTGGCCAGGTACGCATTCCTATGACTCGGAAGCGGTGTCACTGATCACAGTACTGCGAGGCCCTCGGCGCTCATCTGTGCATCATGATCCACCGACCTAAAGCAAAGAACCGGCCAGGGCAGGCTTACACCGATGGCAGGGATCCGCTCTAGCAGGCTACAAACTAGGCTTATGCCGTAGTGGGTAGCTAAGTCCACAATCGGCCGGTTGGGGGGGGGGGAAGCAAGATACGTTATGCTGTGCACACTTTACTCCCGACCTGAACTAAATATATGTAACGACCCCGTTTTCCTTCCCGGTTAATAGCAAAATTAATTGGAAAATTAATTGAATCTTTTGGGATTTGAACCTTGCCCTAAATGGTGAATTTGGAGTTTTAAGAAAAGAGTCTTAATTAAAAAGAAAAAGAAAAAGAAAAGAAGGTTGCTTTAGCCGGGACCCGCAAGAGAAAAGCCTTGGGAAGGGAATTTAGGTCTCCTAACCTATTTAAAAATAAGGAAAAGAAGGAAAATCAAGAAAACCCCTAATTTTCCCCTCATAGCCTCATTCTCTCTCTCTCTCTCTCTCTCTCTCTCTCTCTCTCTCTCTCTCCTAAAACCCTAGCCGAGCAGCCCTAGCCACACCATCGAACCACCATCGAACCACCCCGAGCCACCCAAATTTCTAGCCGCCACGCACCACCCGCTCCATCGCACCACCCCCGCCGCGACCCCCTGCGCGCTCGGCCTCTCGCCGCCCGTGACGCTGCGCTGCGGGCCCCACCGCCGCGACACCCATCGCCGCCGACGGCGTCGCGTGTGCGCCCAGCCACCGCCGGCGTCGTCGCTCGTGGTCGCCGCAAAGTCGCCGCAACGCAGCCAGACAGACGCCCGCCCGCGCCGCGCCCGCCGCTCAGGCGCGATCCCTCGCCACACCAACCAGGCCGAGCGCTTCGCTCGCTGCGTCGCCTTGCAAACACACACCGCATGCCACTCCTGCAAGGCTCCGCCTGACGTCGTGCCGCCATGCCACACCAAAGACAGCGCCCACCACCGCACCAGCCGGCGCCCAAGCCACCCTCCTTGCTGCGAGGCTCGTGTCTTCTGGTGGTAATTCCCGAACCAATCCCTTTGTGTTTTCTAAGCTTCGTTGTGTATGTAATTACTTAGGATGTTTTATTTATGCCTAGGTTGCTCGAGTTCGTATTAAGCTCGAGGGTCTTTTTGGTTGTGAAAGCTATTCTCCACTTGTTTCCGTGTAGGACTTCCTCACCGTGGTTGTGTGGGCCCCTGCTATGCTTTCTTAATTGTGCCTTGTATGCTTGTTTACCTTTATGAGCATGTTAGTGGATAGGATAGCTAGTGATTGAATTCTTGCTAGCATGTTTTGCCTTTTTATACATGTTAGTGCCATGCTAGGTTTGTTCTTCCCGCATGCTTGAGATTCTGCTTTAAGCTCGTAGTATCATGCTAGGCTATGTATGACAGATGTCTTTGTGAATGTTAGCCAGAATCACGTACTTGGTAGTCTAAGCTAGTATAATAGGGTTTGTCATCATCTAGAGGCCGAGAGCGGACATAACGTACCTTGTCCCCACCGGTCGGGAGTAGAGCGAAGCATAACGTACCTTACTTCCCCGGCCCGGTGAGGATTAGCTACCTCATTGGCATAAGCCTAGTTTGTAGCTGCTAGAGCTTTAACCACCGCCAACGGTGCAAGCCTACCTTGGCCGGTTCTTAGCTTCGTGTCGGTGGTACAGTCGCACAGATGAGTGCCGAGGGCCTCGCACCACTGTGTTCGATGACACCGCTTTCCGAGTTTTAGGCATGCGTGCACTGCGCGCGTAGTTTGCCCTTAGGCCCCGCGCATTTACGCCCGATTCTGCGAAGAGCATGCGGTGTGCGCGCGCACGCGTTAGTAGCCGGCCTCGAGAGCTCCCGGGCTAATGTTCGTGAGTACACCGCTTCCTTCCGTTTAGAGCCGGACTTGGGTACTCTCCGAGATAGTCCGGTTATAAGCGAGGGTAAGAGGCCCTTGAGGATACCCATTGGGATTGACTCTAGAGTTAATCAATTGGTCGAGGAGAAAGACCCTCGAGGGTGTCGGACATCTTGGGATCGGTTTTGAGTGATCAATTGGCCAAGGAGAAAGACCCTTGGAGATGTCCCGGGATTGGTTTGAGAGCCAATCATTAGGCCTAAGTAGGAGACTTGATGGATTCCGGATTTTGCCTTGTGAGCTCGTTGAGCTAAGATCCGCGTTGATATTTGTAGCATGTGTACTAGGTTGCTAGATGATAGATTGCATCGTATCGTACCCGGTCGGGGTTATTATCGACTATGTTTATACTCACCCTTATCGTGGTTTCTTCCACAGTAACTTGGGACAAAGACCGAGGTGGCTAGCGGAGAGAGCCGGGAGATCATGGATCTTCTTGACACTCTGCCGTGTCTTATTTTCTTGCTTTTGGATTTCACATGTAGTTGGACTTAGGTCCGTAGGGAAAACTATGATTTGAACTATTTGATGTTTTAAGGAAAATCTTGATCGATCCACGCTTTTAATTTGAATGGTTCGTTTCTGCTTAATGAATGTTTACTTTGTTTTTAATGTTTTCCACTCTTATATTTGAAAAAGTTTTACAAACCGACCCAGTGGGTCCTTTTAAGCTTTTCACTTGCATCTTTGAGTAAAGATCTAGATTTAGTCCCATTTTCGGTCGGGTCTTTACAGCTTGGTATCGAGCACGAGTCATAGATTCTCGTAGACTAACTGTTTGTAGGTTGTGTTCCCATGATCTCCAAAGACTCCAAGGCCGCCAGTGTTTGTCTAAGTTCAATAAGCTAAGGGTTTTGTTTATGATACTATATGCGAGTACACATGTGTTATCTTTGTTGGCGAGAGAAAGTCCGAGCGTGGACTAACCCGTTGTGGTTTCCGTGTAGATCACCCGGTATGTCGGTTACACGTAGTGGAGCAGTCCGTCTGAATCGAAAATAGAGATGCTTTGCCAGCCGCAGCCGAGTATATCGAGCTCGTAGGCGCCCGTGGCACCAGAGAGGTTAACTTGCCCAGAGAAGGGGCGGAGGCTGCTATGCCTCAAGGTACAGCTCCAGTGGAGATATTTCGCTATGAGAGACATGATGATGGGCCTAATGGCCGAGCAGAGAGTGAAACTCGGTAGCGCAGCTAGCGGCGCAGAGAGAGGAGTCTAGGGCACGAGATAGCCCAATTGACACAGCTCATGCAAAGCGAGCACACCCCAGCGCCTCCAGTAGCCGGTAGCTCAACCGGAGGGGCGGGTCATCGGGACTACCGGACTCACTTGATAGTGCAGAGGGGGCGGCTGAGTTTGGCAAGTGGTTGAAAGATTTCACCAAGTGGAAGCCAAGAGAATTTGATGCTTGAGAGAACCCACTTGTGGCGATCGGTGGTTGGCAAGAATGGAGTACATCTTTAGAGTTATGGGATGCCCAGATGTACAGAGGCCGAGATGTGCGACCCATGTTCTCTCCGACACGGTGAGTGGTGGTGGGAGTCCACAGATAGAGCTAGACCAGGTGGGTCTTCTCCACCCACAGGAGTTCTTTAGAACGCAGTTCGTGAGCTAAGTATGTTAATGACGAGGCTCGGCAGGGAGATGGCAGAGGCCTTCCGAAATCAAACAGGATCGAGATAGTATTGCCGCCTATGAGAAGAAGTTCTCTCGAGTATAGCTATTTCGCACCGAGCTCATTGCCACCGAGGAGCTCAAGACTAAGAAGTTCATTTGTGGGCCGAGGAAGGAGGTTGCTCGGGATGTTCGAGCACTCGCTCCCGAGAGTTATGATCGAGCGATAGAGTTGGCCATGATTTATAACCCGAGTATCCGCCAAAGGCAGATTCTCATTGCGCCACGGCTTCGGTCGATTCAAATTTGCCAGCATGATTCCGGCGAGAGGAAGTCCGGGACTTCTAGTGGTTTCCGCTCAACTGGTCAAGAGACTCGCCCGGCGGGGCCGATCCGATGGTCGAGATCGCGCCGACCTCGGTAGAGAGCCTGTGATCGCCAGGCGGGCGGGGCGAGCGGCAACTCATTGCAACAAGTGCGGAAAGGCACATTATGGTCTCATGTGGAGCATCGCCCGCGTGCTTGCTACAGATGTGGCAAGGAGGGCATTTGGCCGATTCTCGCACTCGTGGATTTAGCAAGACGGGACCGCCCAACAGCGGGGCGGGTGTTTGCCACTACTCGCCGGGAGGCGGAGCGCATACTAATGATGCGATTGCTGTGTACGCTGCTTGTCTTACAAAGACTATGCATTCGTATTGTTTGATTCAGTTCGACCCATTCCTTTGTTTCGATGCATTCGTTAGACAAGCTTGTGTGGAGCTCGAACCTCTAGGGTTTGAGCTGTGTGTTGCCACTCCTTCGGTGTGAGTATGTTAGCTAGCAGCGAGAGTTAAGCATGGCCAGATCTGAGATATCCGATGAGATTTTAGAGGCTACCCTCATAGTGCTCGTGTCTATGAGCGCAGCTTGATGTGATCCTTGGCATGGATTGGTTGGCGAGAGAACCATGCATTGATAGGCTGACCGCCACGGAAAGAAGTGGTGTTTAGGCCGCCTCGAGGCCAAGCTTCAAGTTTTGCGGTGTCCAGTATGAACTTGCCCGCCATTGATCTCGGCAAAGCCCAAAGCCCATAGATCGTGGCTCGAGGAGCTTGGGGCTTCTTGGCAAAGATGTCGAGAGATAGTAATCTTGCGTTGGTCGTTGACATGGTCCCCGTGGTGCAAGAGTTTGCGGATGTTTTCCCCGTAGAGTTGCTTGGGTTTACCCCAGGCGGGAGTTGGACTTCACCATTGAGCCGGAGCCGTGACTCTCTTCCCATTTCCAAAGCCCCGTGTCGTATGGCGCCACCGAGTTGAGAGAACTCAAAGTGCGATTTGCAAGAGATGCCGGATCGAGGTTTCATCCGTCCGAGTGTGTCCCCGTGGGAGCACTCATCTGCTTGTTAAGAAGAAGGATGGATCCATGCGCTTGTGTATAGACTATAGAGAATCAATAAAGTCACGGTGAAGAATAAGTATCCTCCGCCGCGTATAGATGATCTGTTTGATCGGCTTTCAGGAGCCTCGGTGTTTTCTAAGATTGATTTGAGGTCGTGGTACCATCATCGGTGAGGATTCGAGATGCGAGATATCCCAAGACCGCGTTCGGACGAGGTATGGTCATTATGAGTTCGTGGTCATGTCTTTCGGACTCACGAACGCCCCGCAGCGTTTATGGACATGATGGACAGAGTGTTCAAGGCATTCTTGGATAACTTTGTCATCGTATTCATAGACGACATTTTGATTTATTCCAGACAAAGGAGGACCATGCTTCGCATTTTGAGGCAAGTTTTGACAAAGATTGCGTGAGAACCAGCTTGTTCGCAAAGTTCTCTAAGTGTGAATTTTGGCTAGAGAGAGTAGCCTTCCTTGGACATATCGTGTCGGCAGATGGTATAGCGGTGGACCCCGCAAAGATAGAGGCGATTAGCTCATGGGCGGGACCGACGACGGTCGCGAGATACGCAGCTTTTTGGGTCCGGCGGGAGTTATTACGGCGTTTCGTGAAAGACTTTTCCACTAAGGCGGCACCCCTAACCCGTCGACCAAGAAGGGTGTTGACTTTGTTTGGGATGCTAGATGTGAGGAAACTTTTGCCCACTTTAAGCTCACTTTTGACGACAACACTGTGTTGGCGATTCGGAAGGAACAGGAGGTTTCGTAGTTTATAGTGATGCTTCCAAGTATGGTTTAAGCCGTGTGTTGATGCAAAGATGGGAAGGTGATAGCTTATGCTTCCGTGAGCTGAAGCCTTATGAGAAGAATTATCCAACTCATGATATGGAGTTGGTCTGCTTGTTTTTTGCTCTAAAGATTTGGAGGCATTACTTATATGGTGAGAGGATTCAGTTGTTCTCGGATCACCGTAGCCTCAAATATTTCTTCACTCGTAAGGAGTTGAACATGAGGCGAGGGAGGTGGCTCGAGTTAGTAAAGGACTACGATCGTGAGATTTTGTATCATCCCTAAAAGCCAATGTTGTGGGTGATGCGCGAGTAGGAAGACGTCGCATTCAAAGCAGAGGCCTTTGGCCGAGCTCCCAAGTTGAATTGCGGAAAGAGTTTGAGCGAACCGGTATTGCGGTCTTGTTGGGAGAGGTTACCGCCAGTGGTAGCCCAAATATCGGTTCACCTGTCGCTTAAGCGCAGGATCATCGGCGATTAGCCGAGTGATCCCAAGTTGAGGAGATTGCTCGAGAGGGTTGAGGCCGATGGCGATTTCGACTTTGTTGTGGCACCGGCACGAAGGCTTGAGGTACCGAGAGTCGATTGTGCGTCCCCGATGACGCAGAGGTTCGAGCAGAGTTGCTCGCCGAGGCACATAGTTCCCATTCACTTGGCACCCGGGAGGTACCAAGATGTACCGAGATCTCAAGCGCACGTTCGGTGGATGGGCATGAAGCGAGATATAGCGGAGTTTGTTAGCCGGTGTCTCACTTGTCAACAAGTGAAGGCCCCCGCATGTAAACCCTGCAGTTTATTGCACCGTTAAGTGTTCCACAAAGGAAGTGGGACGAGATTTCGATGGATTTCATCTGCAGGGTTGCCAAGGACACCGAGAGGGTTCACTCGGATCCGGGTAGTAGTGGACCGGTGACCAAGAGTGCACACTTTATACCCTGGTAGGATTAGTTATACTGATGGAGCGGTGGGCACGATTATTTCTAGAGCAAATTGTGCGGTACCACGGAGTACCCGTGAAGATAGTGTCGATCGGGATTCTCGGTTCACATCTCGCTTCGAGAGCGCTCCGAGAAGGGTTTGGGAATCGAGTGCGGCTTCAACATCGCCTTCCACCCTCAAACCGATGGTCGACCGAGAGGGCGAATCGATTCGGAAGACATGTTGAGAGCTCGTGTCTTGGACTTCCTGTGCAGCTTGGGACCGATGCACATACTTGATAGAGTTCGCTTACAACAACAAACTATCGGCGACTATTCGGATGGCCCCATTCGGCGTTGTATGGTAAGCGCTGCAGATCCCTAGTGTTCGGGAGGAGGTTGGGGATAGGCAGGTTATGGGACCCGAGTTACTGCAGATGACGAACGACGCAGTGCAGAAGATAAGGTGTAAAGACCCGACCCAAAAGGGGCTCTAAATGGGCCTTTACCCCAATGCATGTAGTGAAAATAAAAGACATTATGAAAAACACATTTCGGATTCCAAGTAAAAACAAAACATTCAACAACCAAAACATACATTTCTAAAAGCATACTCGATCGAGAGATTTATTTAAACCATTAAAACAATCCACAAGTACAAATATGCTTTGGAATCCATAAAACGTAAGAAAACATCCTGGGGCTCTGTGCCCGCCTACATGCATTCAGGGAAATAATAAAAAGTGAAGAGTCATGATAATTAAAATAAAATAATCGGAGATGACAAAGAGTTCCATGATCACGCCTCCTCCTTCACCATCCTGTCTCCCGCTTGATTACCCGTGGAAAACCACGTAATAAGGGTGAGTAACGAATTACCCAGTAAAGAATCCCCAACCGGGTACAATACGATATACATGATCATCTAGAAGAATGTATGCAAGCTATGAGTACAAACACAGAGCGGAGCACATAGCTAAGTCCACACTTGGACCTCGGATGCCATCTCGGGGTCTTAGTCCTAAAATACCACAACACACTAAACGCACTATACGGAACAAGTCCCGCCTCGGCTGCCTCATCGTCGATACGAAAGGTGCACTCGCTCAAGATCCCGAGGAGCTCTCCATCGGCTACTAGTAATGAGCGTAAGCGCGCACCGCATGCTACCGCAAACTCGGGGGTGCCGGTCTAGTGGCAAGCCGCCTGTGTTCACCACCATGCCTAACTAAATCTCTGGATCGGTGTCACCGACATAGGGGTGTGAGACTCGACACGTGAACTATGTCGGCTGTACCACCGCACTTTGAGGCTAAGGAACCGGTCGTGGTAGGCTTACACCGTGAAGCGGTCCTTGCCCTAACAGTGGCAATCAAGGGCTACGGTCGAACACGCCGAGGACGTGTCGATCGCCGGGACGAGGCAATGCCAAGTCATCATCCCGACCGTTGGGGCATTTAACGATCGCCACCCTCACCCAAGATTGCGGGGCCTACCGGTTGGGATAGCTAATCCTTCACGGGGTCCAAGGACGGAGAATCTGTCTCGAACGTCCTTGCCATAGATGCAAGATACTTTATGCATCGGGCCCTGATGATTCTATCTACCTCAATTCTAAACCTTAACAATAATAACGATTCAATCAATGCACCCAATACGTGCTCATCGGATACAAAGAACCTAGCATGATACTACGAAGCAAGAATGAGATATCGAACATGCTAGAATAGAACAACCTAGCATGGGCTAACATGAGAAACAATACAAGAGTTCATGCCACTGTGAATTGAATGCAGAGCACCTAGGCTAAACATGCTAGTAATCATACACAGCATACAAAACAACAATCACAAATATACCGCAGGTCCACACAACCCCTGTAAGAAATCCTTACCTTGGTCGGAAGACTTCTACACACAAATCCTAAGTCATGCGAACAATCCCGAGCTAGCGAGCGGGAACCTAGCAAACCAACAATAATCAAGATCTAAAATATCTAAACAACAATAGAACAGCAAGCTCGGCTCGGAACTCACGCGCGCGATGACACGAGCTTGGGGCTGCTTGGCAAGCCGGCACGGCAAGGACGCTACTGGCCGCTGCGCTACCGCACGCGGCACGGCAAGGACGTCTTGCGCGCGCGAGCGTCTGGGCGAGCGCGCGCGCGGCGCCGGCGTCGCGACGAGCGATGCGCGGCGCGCGGGCTGGCGCGCGGGCGCTGGCGTCACGGCGAGCAATGCGCGACGCACTGGCGCGCGCGGCGAGCGGCTTCGGTGAAGGCCTCTGGCGCGCGAGCGGCGGCGGCGAGCTTCGGGCGAAAGGCCTCTGGCGCGAGCGACGATCGATCTGCAAAAGGCTGCTTGGGGCGAATCTGGCGTCGGCGGCAGGCTGCTTCGACAGATCTGGGCGTCGCGACGGCGAGGCCGCCGTTGATTTGAGCCGGCCGATGCGACGAGCTCGTCTTTGGACCTCCCTCCGGGGCTGCACAACACACACACACAAACCCCTTTTTTTCATACATTCGGCCAAAAAACACCCAAATGAGAAGATGAAGAAGACGAAGACTTACCCGGAATGATGATGATCGAACCCAAGGAGATGCAAGGATGAAGAATCAAAGAAGGCTATGGAGATGGAGAGCTTGGGCGGCCAAGAGGTGTTTTGGAGAAGAAGATGGAATAACCTAATTCTATTTCATTTAACCAAATGCACCAAAACTCCAAAATCCAAGGTTAACTAAGATGTGATGCAGAAAGAGCAACAAGAGCACCTAATGGCTCAATTGGCACACATCTCTACAAGCTTCCCAGAGACCCGGGTTCAAACCCCACTGCAAAGACAATTTCCTTTATTTTTACTTTTGCAACAAACCTTGCTCAAACCAAACCTCAAACTCCTCCAAAACCTACAAAAACCAACCAATAATTTTAGTAATCGGAAAAGACACAAACGACCATGACGGCCCGACCAAATTACCAAATTACCCCTAGGGCATACCGGAAGACCGGGAAGAAAAACCCGGTCGTTACAATATTCCCTCCTTTTTATGACTTTCGTCCTCGAAAGTCCTTAAGACAGTAAAAACACTCGAGGGTAATGCAACCTCATCTCGCCTTCCCGCTCCCAAGTGGCTTCCTCGTAACCCCGATTCTTCCATCGAACCTTTACCAAACGAATCTCGCGATTACGCAACGCTTGGTCTCAAAGGCAAGGATCCTCACCGCTTCTCTTCAAGTTCAAATCCTCATTCACCGCAAAGGCTCAAAGTCCACAATGTGCGACGGGTCCGCACATCTTGCCTCAACATCGATACATGAAAAACACTATGCACCACCGATAGTGACGGAGGTAGGGCTAACCGGTAAGCAACTCGCCAATCCTCTCTAGGATCTCAAATGGACCAACAAAACGGGGACTCAACTTCCCACGCTTACCAAACCTCGTAACACCTCGCATCGGAGCAACCTTAAGGAACACATGCCGACCAACCTCAAACTCCAAATCTCGACGCCGAACATCGGCGTAACTCTTCTCTCTCTGCTCTGAAATGTCAACATACGAGCTCTAATCTTCTCAGACTTTGCACCATTGGTCAATCTGCAGAAACTCGGGACCCAAAACTCGTCTATCACCAACCTCTTCCTGAACACGGGGGACCGATAACGCTTACCATACAATGCCTCGAATGGAGCCATCCGAATCGCCGATCGTAATCGTTGTTATAGGCAAACTCCATCAAGTACAGAATCATCGGTCCCAATCGCTCGGGAAATCCAACACACAAGCCCTCAACATATCCTCGAGAATCGATTCACTCTCTCGGTCGACCATCCGTCTGAGGGTGAAAAGTCAGGCTTTGAATCGCACTCGTGCCCAAACCCTTCTCGAGCGCTCTCGAAACGAAAGTGAACCGCGAGTCACGATCGGACACAATCCTCACCGCACACCATGATAACGGATGATCTGCTCCAAAAACAACGCGCCACCATTCCCCACGGTATAAGTGTCTCTACCGGAATGAAGTGTGCGCTCTTGGTCAAACGGTCGACTATCACCCAAATCGAGAGAACTTCCTGAGTCCTTGGCAAACCGGATATAAAGTCCATGGAGATCTCTTCCCATTTCCACTGGGTACACTCGGTGGTCAAACAAACCACCGGCCTCTGCTCGGGTGCCTTCACTTGGCGACAAGTGAGACACCTACCGACAAACTCGCCACATCTCTCTTCATCCCCATCCACCGAAAGGTCCGCTTAAGGTCTGATACATCTTGGTACCCCGGGGTGCCAAGCAAAAGGGGAATCTGTGGGCCTCGAGAGCAACTCGCTCGCAAACTCGCAATGTCCGGAACACACAACCGGCCTCTATAAGTCAACCCACTGTCTCGTGAATACACAAAGTCAAAGTCACCGTCGGCACTAACTCACAACCAATCTCTTAAGTGCGGGTCACCTAACCGGCCGTCTATAATCCATTGCCGAATCGACGGGTGAATAGTCCAATCGAGCTACTCGCGGTAACCTCTCCCAACAACATCGCAAACCTCGCCCGCTCGAACTCTCTCTCGCAAATCGGGCTGAACTCAACAACGCCGCAGAGTGCGACGTCTTTCTGCTCAAAGCATCGGCCACTACATTGGCTTTACCCGATGGTACAAAATCTCGCAGTCATAATCCTTTACCAACTCTAACCATCTCCTCTCGCCTCATATTCAACTCCTTACGAGTAAACAGATACTTGAGGCTCGTGATCGGTAAACATCTCGAATCCGCTCACCATACGGTAATGCCTCCAAATCTTCGATTGCAAACACCACTGCTTTGCCAACTCCATATCATGAGTCGGGTAGTTCTCGCTCATACGGCTTGGTGACGGGAAGCATAGGCAATGACCTTCCGTCTTGCATCAACACACAACCTAATCCAAACTTGGAAGCATCATCAGAGACCACGAAACCACTGTCCCCTCCGGATCGCCAACACCGTGTTGAAGTCAAATCAGCGCGCTTGAGCACGCAAAGCTCTCATCACACTGCTTTGTCCCAAACAAACTCGACACCCTTCCTCGTCGACGAGTGAGGGGCGAGGCTAAAGCGAAAAAGTCCTTGACGAACCGACGGGTAGTAACTCGCCAAACCTGAAAGTCGCGAATCTCGCAGAATCGAAGTCGGCTTGGCCCATGAACTCACGGCCTCAATCTTCGCGGGGTCCACGGCTATACCATCTCTCGAAACCACGTGGCCTAGGAAGGCCACCGCTCCAACCAGAATCACATTTTGGAAAACTTCGCATAAAGTGGTTTTCCTCAAAGCCGCCAATACTCGCCTCGGATGCTCTGCATGGTCTTCTTTAGACCTCGAATAAATCGGAATATCGCCAATGAACACGATGACGAAGCCGTCCAAAAATGACTTGAACACCCTATCCATCATGTCCATGAACGCGGTGGGGCATTGGTCAATCCAAACGACATAACCACAAACTCATAGTGACCATATCCGGATCTCAAAGCCGTCTTAGGAATGTCGGCATCCCCGATCCGCAAATCGATGGTAACCGGATCTCGAGATCTATCTTGGAGAACACGAAGCTCCTCAAGCCGATCGAACAAATCATCGATACGGGACAACGGATACTTATTCTTCATCACCTTATTAAGCTCGCGGTAATCAATACATAAGCGCATAGAACCATCCTTCTTTTTCACAAACAGAATCGAGCTCCCACGGGGACACACTTGGACGGATGAACCCTCGGTCTAACATCTCCCGCAAATCGAATCTTCGATTCCTTTAACTCTCACGGCGCCATGCGATACGGAGCCTTCGAGATAGGGAGGGTCCTCGGCTCGAGCTCAATAATGAAGTCAACCTCTCTCTTTGGGGGCAACCCCAAACTCCTCAGAAACACATCCGCGAACTCCCCGCACGACCGCACTGATCAACAGACAAATGAGGGGCGGCTCTTCCCGCATAACTTGGCTAGATAGCCCCAAGCTCCATGAGCTAGCAAACGACGAGCTTTCACGGTGACACCATCGGCGGGCAAACTCCACCTTGGACTCCACGAAACTTAAAGTCACGACTGGCGGCTCAACACTACTTCTTTCCGGTGGCGGTCAATCAACGCGTGGTTAGCAAAACTAACCACTCCATACCAAGAATCACATCAAAACCGCTCATAGGCGTAACTATGAGCGTAGCCACAAGCAACTCTCCTGGATATCTCGATCCGGCCATCCTTAATCTTATCTCTAGCCAACATACTAACTCCCGAAAGAGTTGCAACAGATAACTCAAAACCTAGAGGCTCTAGTCTCAACTTAGCATGCTCAACAAACAACACAGAGATACAAATGAATGCGTGGAACCAGAATCAAACAAGACAAATGCGCAGTGATCTAAAACAAGAAGCGTGCACGCCACAAACAGCGGCATCCGTGACGCTGCTCGGCCTCTGACGGGTCGTAGCAAACACTCGACCTCGCTGCTGCTTGGCCGAGCCGCCATAGCCGGTGATCACAAAACGGGCCATGTGACCCTCTCTACCACAACGGAAGCACAATCTAGGTCCAGCCGACAAGCTCGCGTGTGGACTTTCCCACAAGTAGCACAAGCGGAAATCGCTCGGGTCCTCCTCGCTGCCGGGCCGGAACGGATCGAGCTCTCCGCGATCTCTGCTCGAATCGCCCTTGGCGGCCGCGCCGCCTCCCGAAAGTCAAACTTCCTCTTACGCCCCACACATTTCTTTGGGACAGACGCCGAACAGAGCAAAGAACAACCCGCTCAAAGCAGGATACTTCCCATTATAGATCGTGGCTAATCGATGACCCTAAGCATAAGTGTCGGGGCCCGAGCCACGACATCTCGGAAACACCGCTCAATCCAGGATATGAACTTCCGAATCTTCACTCGGGTGGCAATCAATCGAGGAGCAAAATATCCATACTCCGAGAACTTGCGCTCATATTCCTCAATGGAATCGTAACCCGCTTGTGTTCGGAAGAGCTCCACCATCTTCTCTTGAGCCTCATCACCGATGAACTTTACCTTGAACTCACCTTGAAGAACTCCCAAGTAGCGGGTGGAGACCACCTGTCTCTCGCTCAAGGTGGACTCCCACCACCATCTCGCCGTGCCTCCTAGCACATGAGCCGCACATCTCGGCCTCTGAATATCGGGGCACACCATGATCGGGAAGGTGTACTCCAAATGGGCAATCCACTGGCCGCCGCTAACGCATCACCGGTGGCATCAAACTTCTCGTGCTTCCACTTCACAAAGTCCTTCACCACCTACCCACCCCTCGGCACCCTCTGCCATATCTCGCCTCTGGGGCTACTTGCTCCCGAGGAGCCGGAGGTGCTACGAGCTCACTTTGAACCAATCGAAGTCACCGCTCGATCCGGGCTCGGACTCTTCCCCTGCTGCGCGCCACAAGGCACGGGTCTCGCCTCTGGTCACTCAACATGCCGACCATAAAAGCCCTCATAGACTCAAAAAACTCGCCTCCAGAGCGCCTCTCACGGCCTTCGATCGCCTCAACGCCCGCTCTAGGCGTAAACAGAGGAGCTGCGGTGGAATGCCATCGGTGTCGGCTTGGGACGATGTCCTCGCGATGACGATCCCGATCCTCGATACCTCGACCGCTCTCTCGAACCTCCTCTCCCGATGCGGGTGGATCGCATGTTTGGCGATCTACATCCAAACCAACAACGAATCAAAACTCACTGTCACCCATTACACAACACCAAATAAGGCATACACTAGATGATAGGTATTGTAAATTCTTAACACTTTTCCTTTCTAAAACAATAAATCTAGGCGCACTGATGACCGCCGAGTGCCGATGATCATGGAAAACGACCTACAACAAAAGGTCGACTCTGAGAATCTATGACTCGAGCTCGATACCAATCAGAAGACCCGACCCAAAAGGGGCTCTAAATGGGCCTTTACCCCAATGCATGTAGTGAAAATAAAAGACATTATGAAAAACACATTTCGATTCCAAGTAAAAATGTAAAACATTCAACAACCAAAACATACATTTCTAAAAGCATACTGATCGAGAGATTTATTTAAACCATTAAAACAATCCACAAGTACAAATATGCTGGAATCCATAAAACGTAAGAAAACATCCCGGGGCTCTGTGCCCGCCTACATGCATTCAGGGAAATAATAAAAAGTGAAGAGTCATGATAATTAAAATAAAATAATCGGAGATGACAAAGAGTTCCATGATCACAGCTCCTCCTTCACCATCCTGCTCCCGCTTGATTACCCGTGGAAAACCACGTAATAAGGGTGAGTAACGAATTACCAGTAAGAATCCCCAACCGGGTACAATACGATATACATGATCATCTAGAAGAATGTATGCAAGCTATGAGTACAAACACAGAGCGGAGCACATAGCTAAGTCCACACTTGGACCTCGGATGCCATCTCGTGGTCTTAGTCCGAAAATACCACAACACACTAAACGCACTATACGGGAACAAGTCCCGGCCTTAGCCTGCCTCTCATCGCCGATACGAAAGGTGCACTCGCTCAAGATCCCGAGGAGCTCTCGGTCGGCGCCAGTAATGAGCGTAAGCGCGCACCGCATGCTACCGCAAACTCGGGGTGCCGGGTCTAGTGGCAAGCCGCCTGTGTTCATCACCATGCCTAACTAAATCTCTCGGATCGGTGTCACCGACATAGGGGTGTGAGACTCGGACACGTGAACTATGTCACCTGTACCCACCGCACTGAGGCTAAGGAACCGGCCGTGGTAGGCTTACACCGAGAAGCGGTCCTTGCCCTAACAGTGGCAATCAAGGGCTACGGTCGAACACGCCGAGGACGTGTCGATCGCCGGGGACGCAGGCAATGCCAAGTCATCATCCCGACCGCTTGGGGCATTTAACGATCGCCACCCTCACCCAAGATTGCGGGGGGCCTACCGGTTGGGATAGCTAATCCTCACGGGGTCCAAGGACGGAGAACTGTCTCGAACGTCCTTTCCATAGATGCAAGATACTTTATGCATCGGGCCCTGATGATTCTATCTACCTCAATTCTAAACCTTAACAATAATAACGATTCAATCAATGCACCCAATACGTGCTCATCGGATACAAAGAACCTAGCATGATACTACGAAGCAAGAATGATATCGAACATGCTAGAATAGAACAACCTAGCATGGGCTAACATGAGAAACAATACAAGAGTTCATGCCATCGAGAATTGAAACAGAGCACCTAGGCTAAACATGCTAGTAATCATACACAGCATACAAAACAAGAATCACAAATATACCGCAGGTCCACACAACCCCTGTAAGAAATCCTTACCTTGGTGGAAGACTTCTACACACAAATCCTAAGTCATGGAACAATCCCGAGCTAGCGAGCGGAACCTTGCAAACCAACAATAATCAAGCATCTAAAATATCTAAACAACAATAGAACAGCAAGCTCGGCTCGGGGAACTCACGCGCGCGACGACACGAGCTTGGGGTCACGGCAGCGCCAGGCACGGCAAGGACGCTACTACCGCCGCGCTACCGCATGGCAAGGACGCAGCGCGCGCTACTGCCGCTGCCGCAGCAAGGACGCAAGGACGCTGCACACGCACGGCACGGGGCGACGCGCGCGCGCGCGAGCGTCTGGGCGGCGGCGCGCGCGGCGCGGCGCGGCGACAGCGAGCGATGCGGACGCGCCGCGGCGCGCGGCGCCGGCGTCGCGACAGCGCGCGCGGACGCGCGGGTAGGCGCTGGCGCGAGCAGCTTCGGGTGAAGGCCTCTCGGCGCGCGAGCGATCAGGCGAGCGGCTTCGGGCGAAGGCCTCTGGCGCGAGCGACGGGCGATCTGCAAAGGCTGCTGGGCGATCTCGGCGTCTGCGGCGGTGGCTGCCAGACAGATCTGGCGTCGCGGCAGCAGTGGGCCGCTGACGGAGAGAGTGGGCCGATGCGACGAGCTCGGTCTTTGGACCTCCCTACCGGGCCGCACAACACACACACACACAAACCCCTTTTTTTCATACATTCGGCCAAAGAAACACCCAAATGAGAAGATGAAGAAGACGAAGACTTACCCGGAATGATGATGATCGAACCCAAGGAGATGCAAGGATGAAGAATCAGCAAGGCTATGGAGATGGAGAGCTTGGGCGGCCAAGAGATGTTTTGGAGAAGAAGATGGAATAACCTAATTCTATTTCATTTAACCAAATGCACCAAAACTCCAAAATCCAAGGTTAACTAAGATGTGATGCGAAAGAGCAACAAGAGCACCTAATGGCTCAATTGGCACACATCTCTACAAGCTTCCCGGAGACCCGGGTTCAAACCCCTACTGCAAAGACAATTTCCTTTATTTTTACTTTTGCAACAAACCTTGCTCAAACCAAACCTCAAACTCCTCCAAAAACCTACAAAAACCAACCAATAATTTTAGTAACTGGAAAAGACACAAACGACCATGACGGCCCGACCAAATTACCAAATTACCCCTAGGGCATACCTGGAAGACCGGGAAGAAAAACCTGGGTCGTTACATAAGGGCTCGCATGTTGACAGCACAGAGTAGGCAAAAAAAAAGTTACGCCGATGTGAGGCGTAGTGACTTGGAGTTTGAGGTGGGTCAACATGTTTTCCTGAAAGTAGCACCTATGCGTGGGGTGTTAAGGTTTGGAAAGCGAGGCAAGTTTGAGCCCTGTTTTGTAGGGCCTTTTGAGATCCTTGAGCGGATCGGGGCGTTGGCCTATCGGTTAGCTTTACCCCCGTCTTTGTCAGCGGTGCATAATGTGTTCCACGTTTCGATGATGAGAAAGTACGTGGCAGATCCTTCGCATGTGCTAGAGCATGAGCCCCTAGAGTTGAGTAAAGATTTATCCTTCGAGGAGAAGCCCGTGCAGATTTTGGTTTATGAGCGCAAGGTATTGCGCAACCGAGAGATAAGTTTAGTAAAGGTTCTTTGGAGGCATCGGAGGCGAGAGGAAGCGACGTGGGAGCTAGAGAATGAGATGAGGACTCATTACCCGAGTTGTTCCAGTCTTAGGACTTTCGGGGACGAAAGTCTTTAAGGGGGAGTATTGTAACGGCCCCGTTTTCCTTCTCGGTTAATAGCAAAATTAATTGGAAAATTAATTGAATCTTTTGGGATTTGAACCTTGCCCTAAATGGTGAATTTGGAGTTTTAAGAAAAGAGTCTTAATTAAAAAGAAAAAGAAAAAGAAAAGAAGGTTGCTTTAGCCGGGACCCATGAGAGAAAAGCCTTGGGAAGGGAATTTAGGTCTCCTAACCTATTTAAAAATAAGGAAAAGAAGGAAAATCAAGAAAACCCCTAATTTTCCCCTCATAGCCTCATTCTCTCTCTCTCTCTCTCTCTCTCTCTCTCTCTCTCTCTCTCTCCTAAAACCCTAGCCGAGCAAAATTTAGCCACACCATCGAACCACCATCGAACCACCCCCGAGCCACCCAGCCCTAGCCGCACGCACCACCTGCTCCATCGCACCACCCCGCCTCGCGACACCCGCGCGCTCGGCCTCCGCCGCCCGCCCACCATCGCACGCTGCGCACTGTGGCCCCACCGCCGCGACACCCATCGCCGCCGACGTCGCCTGTGGCGCCAAAGACCGCCGGACGTCGCTGCGTGGTCGCGACAAAGCCCGCAACGCAGCCTTCGGACGCGCGCGCCCGCACGCTGCGCCGCTCAGCGCGATCCTCGCCACGCGCCTGGGCCGAGCCAGCGCTCGTTCGCGCGTCGCCTTGCGCCGCACACACGCCGCCTGCCTGGCCCGCGTCGACGTGTCGCGGCGCCAGCGCCCAGCGCCAGCGCCAGCCCCACCAGCCAAAGAAGCGCGCCCAAGCCACCCTCCTTGCTGCCGAGGCCCGTGTCTTCTCGGTAGTAATTCCCGAACCAATCCCTTTGTGTTTTCTAAGCTTCGTCATTGTGTATGTAATTACTTAGGATGTTTTATTTATGCCTAGGTTGCTCGAGTTCGTATTAAGCTCGAGGGTCTTTTGGTTGTGAAAGCTATTCTCCACTTGTTTCCAGTGTAAGGACTTTCTACCGTGGTTGTGTGGACCCTGCTATGCTTTCTTAATTGTGCCTTGTATGCTTGTTTACCTTTATGAGCATGTTAGTGGATAGGATAGCTAGTGATTGAATTCTTGCTAGCATGTTTTGCCTTTTATACATGTTAGTGCCATGCTAGGTTTGTTCTTCCAAAGATGCTTGAGATTCCCGCTTTAAGCTCGTAGTATCATGCTAGGCTATGTATGACAGATGTCTATGTGAATGTTAGCCAGAATCACGTGCTTGGTAGTCTAAGCTAGTATAATAGGGTTTGTCATCATCTAGAGGCCGAGAGCGGACATAACGCACCTTGTCCCCACCGGTCGGGAGTAGAGCGAAGCATAACGCACCTTGCTTCCCCGGCAACAAGAAGGATTAGCTACCTCATTGGCATAAGCCTAGTTTGTAGCTCCGCTAGAGCGGAACCACGCCAACGGTGCAAGCCTACCTTGGCCGGTTCTTAGCTTCGTGTCGGTGGTACAGCCGCACGCATGAGTGTCGAGGGCCTCGCACCACGTGTTCAATGACACCGCTTCCGAGTTTTTAGGCATGCGTGCTGCCCGCGTAGTTTGCCCTTAGGCCCCGGTGATTTACGCCGGTTGCGAGAAGAGCATGCGGTGTGCGCGCAAGCACGCGTTAGTAGCCGGTTCGGAGAGCTCCCGGGCTAATGTTCGTGAGTACACCGCCTTCCTTCCGTTTAGAGCCGGACTTGGGTACTCTCCCGATAGTCCAGATTATAGCGAGGGTAAGAGGCCCTTGAGGACACCCATTGGGATTGACTCTAGAGTTAATCAATTGGTCGAGGAGAAAGACCCTCGAGGGTGTCGACATCTTGGGATCGGTTTTTGAGCTGATCAATTGGCCAAGGGAGAAAGACCCTTGGAGATGTCCCGGGATTGGTTTGAGAGCCAATCATTAGGCCGTAAGTAGGAGACTTCCGTGGATTCCGGATTTTGCCTTGTGAGCTCGTTGAGCTAAGATCCGTGTTGATATTTGTAGCATGTGTACTAGGTTGCTAGATGATAGATTGCATCGTATCGCACTCCCGGTCGGGGTTCTTACCGAGTATGTTTATACTCACCCTTATCGTGGTTTCTTCCACGTGTAACTTGGGACAAAGACCGAGGTGGCTAGCGGAGAGAGCCGAGATCATGGATGCCGACACTGGCCGTGTCTTATTTTATCGCTTTTGGATTTCAAAGATGTAGTTGGACTTAGGTCCGTAGGGAAAACTATGATTTGAACTATTTGATGTTTTAAGGAAAGTACTGATCAGTCACTGCTTTTAATTTGAATGGTTCTGTAAAGACCCGACCCAAAAGGGGCTCTAAATGGGCCTTTACTCCAATGCATGTAGTGAAAATAAAAACATTATGAAAAATACATTTCGGATCCCAAGTAAAACAGAAACATTCAACAACCAAAACATACATTTCTAAAAGCATACTCGATCGTAGATTTATTTAAACCATTAAAACAATCCACAAGTACAAATATGCTGGAATCCATAAAACGTAAGAAAACATCCCGGGGCTCTGTGCCCGCCTACATGCATTCAGGGAAATAACAAAAGTCAAGAGTCATGATAAAATAAAATAATCGTGAGATGACAAAGAGGATTCCATGATCACAGCTTCCCTTCACCATCCTGCTCTCCCGCTTGATTACCCGTGGAAACCCACGTAATAAGGGTGAGTAAACGAATTACCCAAAGAAGAATCCCCAACCGGTACAATACGATATACATGATCATCTAGAAGAACGTATGCAAGCTATGAGTACAAACACGAGCGGAGCACATAGCTAAGTCCACAATTGGACCTCGGATGCCAACTCGTGGTCTTAGTCCGGAAATACCACAACACACTAAACGCGCTTATACGGAACAAGTCCCACCTCACTGCCTTCTCTTCGCCGATACGAAAGGTGCACCGGTTCAAGATCCCGAGGAGCTCTCCACGGCGCCAGAATGAGCGTAAGCGCCGCACCGCATGCTACCGCAAACTCGGGGTGCCGGTCTAGTGGCAAGCCGCCCACGTTCGACCACCATGCCTAACTAAATCTCTCTCGGATCGGTGTCACGACATAGGGTGTGAGACTCGACACGTGAACTATGTCACCGCACCACCGCACTGAGGCTAAGGAACCGTCCGTGGTAGGCTTACACCGAAGCGGTCCTTGCCCTAACAGTGGCAATCAAGGGCTACGGCCGAACACGCCGAGGACGTGCCGATCGCCGGGGCGAGGCAATGCCAAGTCATCATCCCGACCGTTGGGGCATTTAACGATCGCCACCCTCACCCAAGATTGCGGGGCCACCGTTAGGGTTAGCTAAACCCTAACGGGATCGTGACGAGTACCATCTCGCACGTCCTATCGGGGATGCAAGTTACGTTATGCATCCGGCCCTGATGATGCTACCTACCAACTCTAAACCATAGCAATAATAATAATTCAAACAATGCACCCAATACGTGCTCAATGTGATACAAGGAACCTAGCATGATACTACGAAGCAAGACAGATATCGAACATGCCGAATGGAACAACCTAGCATGGGCTAACATGAGAAACAATACAAGAGTTCATGCCATCGAGAATTGAACAGAGCACCTAGGGCTAAACATGCTAGTAATCATACACAGCATACAAAGCAACAATCACAAATATACCGCAGGGGCCACACAACTCCTGGTAAGAAATCCTTACCTTGGTCGGGAGGCTTCTACACACAAATCCTAAGTCATGGAACAATCTCGAGCTAGCGAGTGGGAACCTAGCAAACCAACAATAATCAGCATCTAAAATGTCTAAACAACAATAGAATAGAATGCAAGCTCGCTCGGGAACTCACGCGCACGCACGACGACACGAGCTTGGAGCCGCTGCAAGCCGCACGGCAGGTGGCGGCGCTGGCCGCGCTACCGCACGGCAAGACGGCAGGGACGCTACGCGCACGCACGCAGACGGCAGGACACGCGCGCGCGCGGGCGAA
The DNA here is from genome assembly GCA_036507275.1 of Sicyos edulis. Taxonomy (NCBI): domain Eukaryota; kingdom Viridiplantae; phylum Streptophyta; class Magnoliopsida; order Cucurbitales; family Cucurbitaceae; genus Sicyos; species Sicyos edulis. The sequence continues at coordinate 45,047,824 of CM071846.1, read as the reverse complement.
GCGTCTCGACGGCGCGCGCGCGGCGCCGGCGTCGCGATGCGGACACGGCGAGCGGCTTCGGTAGGGACGACGCGCGCGCGTAACGCTCGGGCGGCGCGGCGCGCGGCGCGACGCTCGGGCGGCGCGCGCGGCGAACGCTCGGCGCGCGCGCGCGCGCTGGGCGTCGGCGTCGCTTCGCTTCTGCCAGCGCGATCCGCACGATCCGCGAGCGATGGCGTCGCGGTAGAGCTGCTTCAACAGATCCGGCGACTCGTGAGCGACGCGCGAATCGTGCGACGGCAGGGGCGATCTGGCTGCTGCTTCCGCTGCGCGATCCGGCGTCGCGATTCGACCGGCTGGACGTCGCGATGACAGGGCGATCAGTCTGGCCTGGCCGGGCTTCTCTCCGGGTCCGCAATCAACACAAACACACACAACACACCTCTTTTCACTTGGCCAAACGCACACCAAACGGATGAGAAGAAGAAGAAGAAGATCAATACCTACCCGGAATGATGATGAACGAACCAAGGAGCCGCAAGGATGAAGAATCGGCAAGGCTATGGAGAGGAGAGCTTGTGCGGCCAAGAGGGGATTTGGAGAAGAAGATGGAATAAACCTAATTCTATTTCATTTAACCAAATGCACCAAAGCTCCAAAATCCAAGGTTAACTAAGATGTGATGCAGAAAGAGCAACAAGAGCACCTAATGGCTCAATTGGCACACAACTCTACAAGCTTCCCAGAGACCCGGTTCAAACCCCTACTGCAAAGACAAATCCTTTATTTTTACTTTTGCAACAAACCTTGCTCAAACCAAACCACAAACCCCTCCAAAACCTACAAAACCATCCAATAATTTTAGTAATCGAAAAGACACAAACAACCCCGACGGCCCACCAAATTACCAAATTACCCCTAGGGCATACCGAAGACCGGAAGAAAAACCTGGTCGTTACAATATTCCTCCTTTTTATGACTTTCGTCCTCGAAAGTCCTTAAGACAGAAAAAATTCTCAGGGTAATGCAACCTCATCTCGCCTTCCCGCTCCCAAGTGGCTTCCTCGTAACCCCGATTCTTCCATCGAACCTTTACTAAACGAATCTCGCGATTACGCAACGCCTTGGTCTCAAAGGCAAGGATCCTCACCGCTTCTCCTCGAAGTTCAAATCCTCATTCACCGCAAAGGCTCAAAGTCCACAATGTGCGACGGGTCCGGCACATACCGCCTCAACATCGATACATGAAAAACACTATGCACCACCGATAGTGACGGAGGTAGGGCTAACCGGTAAAGCAACTCGCCAATCCTCTCTAGGATCTCAAATGGACCAACAAAACGGACTCAACTTCCCACGCTTACCAAACCTCGTAACACCTCGCATCGGAGCAACCTTAAGGAACACATGCCGACCAACCTCAAACTCCAAATCTCGACGCCAACATCTACAGAACTCTTCTCTGCTCGCTCGAAATGTCAACATACGAGCTCTAATCTTCGCGACCGCACCATTGGTCAATCGCAGAACTCGGGACCCAAAACTCGCTTATCGCCAACCTCTTCCCGTAACACGGGGACCGATAACGCTTACCATACAATGCCTCGAATGGAGCCATCCAGATCGCCGATCGTAACTATTGTTATAGGCAAACTCCATCAAGTACAGAGCATCGGTCCCAATCGCTCGGGAAATCCAACACACAAGCCCTCAACATATCCTCGAGAATCGATTCACTCTCTCGACCGACCATCCGTCCGAGGGTGAAAAGTCAGGTTTAAATCGCACTCTGTGCCCAAACCCTTCTCGAGCGCTCTCGAAACGAGAAGTGAACCATGAGTCACGATCGGACACAATCCTCACCGCACACCATGATAATCGATAATCTGCTCCCAAAATACCGCGCGCCCATCGCTCCCACGGTATAAGTGTCTCTACCGGAATGAAGTGTGCGCTCTTGGTCAAACGGTCGACTATCACCCAAATCGAGAGAGCTTCCTGAGTCCTTGGCAAACCAGAGATAAAGTCCATGGAGATCTCTTCCCATTTCCACTGGGTACACTCGCTGGTCATTGCAACAAACAGTGGCCTCTGCTGGTGCCTTCACTTGGCGACAAGTGAGACACCTACCGACAAACTCGCCACATCTCTCTTCATCCCCATCCACCGTAAGGTCCGCTTAAGGTCTCGACATCTCTTGTACCCCGGTGCCAAGCAAAAGGGGAATCTGTGGGCCTCTCGAGAGCAACTCTTCTCGCAAACTCGCAATGTCCGGAACACACAACCGGCCTCTATAAGTCAACCCACCGTGCGTGAATACACAAAGTCAAAGTCACCGCTCGGCACTAACTCACAACCAATCTCTTAAGCGGGGTCACCCAACCGGGTCGTTTATAATCCACGCCGAATCGACACAATAATCCAATCGAGCTACCACTGGCGGTAACCTCTCCCAACAACATCGCAACCTCGCCCGCTCGAACTCTCTCTCGCAAACTGGCTGAACTCAACAACGCCGCAGAGTGCGACGTCTTTCTCGCTCAAAGCATCGGCCACTACATTGGCTTTACCCGATGGTACAAAATCTCGCAGCCATAATCCTTTACCAACTCTAACCATCTCCTCTCGCCTCATATTCAACTCCTTCGAGTAAACAGATACTTGAGGCTCGTGATCGGTAAACATCTCAATCCGCTCACCATACAGTAATGCCTCCAAATCTTCGGGCAAACACCACCATCGCTTTGCCAACTCCATATCATGAGTCGGGTAGTTCGCTCATACGGCTTCACCGACGACGGAAGCATAGGCAATGACCTTCCCGTGCCGCATCAACACACAACCTAATCCAAACTTGGAAGCATCATCAGAGACCACGAAACCACTGTCCCCTCCGGATCGCCAACAGTCTTGCCAAGTCAAATCGCGCTTGAGCCTGCAAAGCTCTCATCACACTCGCCGTCCCAAACAAACTCGACACCCTTCCTCGCCGACGAGTGAGGGGCGAGGCTAAAGCCGAAAAGTCCTGACGAACCGACGGTAGTAACTCGCCAAACCTGTAAAGTCGCGAATCTCGGAATCGGTCGGCTTGGCCCATGAACTCACGGCCTCAATCTTCGCGGGGTCCACGGCTATACCATCTCTCGAAACCACATGGCCTAGGAAGGCCACCGCTCCCAACCAGAATCACATTTGGAAAACTTCGCATAAAGCCGGTTTTCCTCAAAGCCGCCAATACTCGCCTCGGATGCTCGCATGGTCTTCTTTAGACCTCGAATAAATCGAATATCGCCAATGAACACAATGACGGTTGTCCAAAAATGACTTGAACACCCTATCCATCATGTCCATGAACGCGGTGGGGCATTGGTCAATCCAAACGACATAACCACAAACTCATAGTGACCATATCTTGACTCGAAAGTCGTCTTAGGAATGTCGGCATCCCCGATCCGCAATCGATGGTAACCGGATCTCGATCTATCTTGGAGAACACGAAGCTCCTCGGCCGATCGAACAAATCATCGATACGGGCAACGGATACTTATTCTTCATCACACCTTATTAAGCTCGCGGTAATCAATACATAAGCGCATAGAACCATCCTTCTTTTCACAAACAGAATCGTGTGCTCCCCACGGGGACACACTCGGACGGATGAACCCTCGGTCTAACATCTCCCGCAATCGAATCTTCGCCTTTAACTCACTGGCGCCATGCGATACGGAGCCTTCGAGATAGGGAGGGTCCTCGGCTCGAGCTCAATAATGAAGTCAACCTCTCTTTTTGGGGCAACCCCAGTAACTCCTCGTGAAACACGTCCGCAAACTCCTCGCACGCACGGTACTGATCAACAGATACGAGGGGCGGCTCTTCCTGCATAACTTGGCTAGATAGCCCCAAGCTCCATGAGCTAGCAAACGACGAGCTTTCAAATGACACCATCGGCGGGCAAACTCCACCTCGACTCCACGAAACTTAAAGTCGGGCCGACTGGCGGCTGAACACTACTTCTTTCCGGTGGCGGTCAATCAACGCGTGGTTAGCAACTAACCACTTCATACCAAGAATCACATCAAAACCGCTCATAGGCGTAACTATGAGCGTAGCCACAAGCAACTCTCCTCCTGATATCTCGATCCGGCCATCCTTAATCTTATCTCTAGCCAACATATTAACTCCCGAAGGAGTTGCAACAGATAACTCAAAACCTAGAGGCTCTAGTCTTAACTTAGCATGCTCAAGAAACAACACAGATACAAATGAATGCGTGGAACCGTAATCAAACAAGACAAATGCGCAGTTGATCTAAAACAAGAAGCGCACTCGCCACAAACGCATCCGTGACGCTGCTCGGCCTCTGACGGTCGTAGCAAACACTCGACCGCCTGCCGCTACTGGGCCGAGCCGCCATAGCCGGGTGATCACAAAACGGGCCATGTGTCCTCTCTACCACAACGGTAGCACAATCTAGGTCCAGCCGACAAGCTCCGGCGTGGACTTTCCCACGGTAGTAGCACAAGCGGAAATCGCTCGGGTCCTCCTGCTGCCGGGGCCGGAAACGGACCGAGCTCTCCGCCGATCTCTCGCTTCAATCGCCCTTGGCGGCGCCGCCGCCTCCCGAAAGTCAAACTTCCTCTTCGCCCCACACACCGCTGGACAGACGACCCAACAGAGCGGCAACAACCCGCCAAGCAGATACTTCCCATTATAGATCGTGGCTAATCGATGTGCCCTAGCATAAGTGTCGTGGGCCCGAGCCCTCGACATCCTCGGGAAACACCCCGCCTCAATCCGGATATGAACTTCCGAATCTTCACCCGGGGTGGCAATCAACCGAGGAGCAAAATATCCATACTCGAGAAACTTGCGCCATATTCTCAATGGAATCGTAACCCCGCTTGTGTTCGGAAGAGCTCCACCATCTTCTCTTGAGCCTCATCACCGATGAACTTTACCTTGAACTCACCCTTGAAGAACTCCCAAGTAGCGGGTGGAGACCCACCGGTCTCTCGCTCAAGGTGGACTCCCACCACCATCTCGCCGTGCTCCCTAGCACATGAGCCGCACATCTCGGCCTCTAAATATCGGGGCACACCATGATCGGGAAGGTGTACTCCAAATGGGCAATCCACTGCCGCCGCTAGCGCATCGCCGGTGGCATCAAACTTCTCGTGCTTCCACTTCACAAAATCCTTCACCACCTACCCAACTCCTCGGCACCCTCTGCCATATCCGCCTCTGGGGCTACTTGCTCCCGAGGAGCCGGAGGTGCTCTCGAGCTCACAACCAATCGAGTCACACCGCTCGATCCGGGCTTCTCGACTCTCTTCCCGCCGCTACCAACAAGGCTCGTCTCGCCTCTCGGTCACTCAACATGCCGACCATAAAAGCCCTCATAGACTCAAAGAAACTCGCTCCAGAGCGATCCTCACGGCGCTGGGTCGCCTCAACGCCCGCTCTAGGCGTAACAGAGGAATTTGGTGGAATGCCATCGAGTGTCGGCTTGGGACGATGTCCTGCGATGACGAATCCGATCCTCGATACCTCGACTCGCTCTCGAACCTCCTCTCCGATGCAGACGGGTGGATCGCATGTCGGGCGATCTACATCCAAACCAACAACGAATCAAAACTCGCTCACACCATTCCACAACACCAAACAAGGCATACACTAGATGATGGGTATTGTAAATTCTTAACCCTTTTCCTTTCTAAAACAATAAATCTAGGCGTACTGATGATCGTCGAGTCTTGATGATCATGGAAAAATGACCTACATCAAAAGGTCAGTCTGCAGAATCTATGACTCGAGCTCGATACCAATCAGAAGACCCGACCCAAAAGGGGCTCTAAATGGGCCTTTACCCCAATGCATGTAGTGAAAATAAAAACATTATGAAAAATACATTTCGGATCCCAAGTAAAAACAGTAAACATTCAACAACCAAAACATACATTTCTAAAAGCATACTCGATCGAGATTTATTTAAACCATTAAAACAATCCACAAGTACAAATATGCTGGAATCCATAAAACGTAAGAAAACATCCCGGGGCTCTGTGCCCGCCTACATGCATTCAGGGGAAATAACAAAAGTCAAGAGTCATGATAAAATAAAATAATCGTGAGATGACAAAGCAGATTCCATGATCACAGCCTTCCCTTCACCATCCTATCTCCCGCTTTGATTACCCGTGGAAAACCACGTAATAAGGGTGAGTAACGAATTACCCAAAGAAGAATCCCCAACCGGGTACAATACGATATACATGATCATCTAGAAGAACGTATGCAAGCTATGAGTACAAACACAGAGCGGAGCACATAGCTAAGTCCACAATTGGACCTCGGATGCCAACTCGTGGTCTTAGTCCGGAAATACGACAACACACTAAACGCGCTATACGGGAACAAGTCCCGCCTCACCGCCTCTCATCGCCGATACGAAAGGTGCAATCGTTCAAGATCCCGAGGAGCTCTCGATCGGCGTACCAGTAATGAGCGTAAGCGCCGCACCGCATGCTACCGCAAACTCGGGGTGCCGGGTCTAGTGGCAAGCCGCCCGAGTTCGATCCACCATGCCTAACTAAATCTCTGGATCGGTGTCACCGACATAGGGGTGTGAGACTGACACGTGAACTATGTCACTGTACCACCGCACTGAGGCTAAGGAACCGGCCGTGGTAGGCTTACACCGAAGCGGTCCTTGCCCTAACAGTGGCAATCAAGGGCTACGCCCGAACACGCCGAGGACGTGCCGATCGCCGGGACGAGGCAATGCCAAGTCATCATCCCGACCGTTGGGGCATTTAACGATACCGCCACCCTCACCCAAGATTGCGGCCACCGGTAGTTAGGGTTAGCTAAACCCTAACGGGATCGTGGACTGAGTACCATCTCGCACGCCCCTCGCTTGGGATGCAAGTTACGTTATGCATCCGGCCCGATGATGCTACCTACCCGAACTCTAAACCATAACAATAATAATAATTCAAACAATGCACCCAATACGTGCTCAACAGATACAAGGAACCTAGCATGATACTACGAAGCAAGACAGATATCGAACATGCCGAATGGAACAACCTAGCATGGGCTAACATGAGAAACAATACAAGAGTTCATGCCAATCAGAATTGAATGAGCACCTAGGGCTAAACATGCTAGTAATCATACACAGCATACAAAGCAACAATCACAAATATACCGCAGGGGCCACACAACTCCGGTAAGAAATCCTTACCTTGGTCTGAGGCTTCTACACACAAATCCTAAGTCATGAACAATCCCGAGCTAGCGAGCGAGAACCTAGCAAACCAACAATAATCAAGATCTAAAATGTCTAAACAACAATAGAATGTGCAAAGCTCTCGGCTCAAAGGAACTCACGCGGACGACGACACGAGCTTGGAGCCGCGGCAAGCCGCACGGCAGGGCCGGGCGCCGCCGCGCTACCGCACGCAAGACGGCAGTGGACGCTGCGCCGGCCGCGCCGCACGCACGGCAGACGGCAGGACACGCGCGCGCGCGCGAAGCTGCTCGGGCGGCGGCGCGCGGCGCCGGGCGTGCGGCGCGGACACGGCGAGCACGGCCAGTAGACGACGCGCGCGGGCGTAACGCTCGGGCGGCGGCGCGCGCGGCGAACGCGTCGGGCGGCGCGCGCGCGGCGCCGGGCGTCTGGCGTCTCGCTGCTGCGCGCGCGATTCGCACGATCGCGAGCGATGGCTTGCTTGGCGGCGGCTGCTTCAACAGATCCGGCGACTCGTGAGCGACGGCGAATCGTGCGACGGCAGGGGCGATCTCAGGCCTGCTGCTGGCTGGGCGCGATCCGGCGTCGCGATCCGACCGGGCCGGACGCGGCGACGACAGGGGCGATCTGTCTTCTGGCCGGGCTTCTCTCGGTGGCCGCAATCAACACAAACACACACAACACACCTCTTTTCACTTGGCCAAACGCACACCAAACGGATGAGAAGAAGAAGAAGAAGATCAATACCTACCCGAATGATGATGAACGAACCAAGGAGCCGCAAGGATGAAGAATCGGCAAGGCTATGGAGAGGAGAGAGCTTGTGCGGCCAAGAGGGGATTTGGAGAAGAAGATGGAATAAACCTAATTCTATTTCATTTAACCAAATGCACCAAAGCTCCAAAATCCAAGGTTAACTAAGATGTGATGCGAAAAGAGCAACAAGAGCACCTAATGGCTCAATTGGCACACAACTCTACAAGCTTCCCCCAGAGACCCGGGTTCAAACCCCACTGCAAAGACAAATCCCTTTATTTTTACTTTTGCAACAAACCTTGCTCAAACCAAACCACAAACCTCCAAAAACCTACAAAAACCATCCAATAATTTTAGTAATGGAAAAGACACAAACGACCACTGACGGCCCGACCAAATTACCAAATTACCCCTAGGGCATACCGAAGACCGGAAGAAAAACACAGGTCGTTACTGAGTTCGCTTCTCGCTTAATGAATGTTTACTTTGTTTTTAATGTTTTCCACTCTTATATTTGAAAAAGTTTTACAAACCGACCCCAGCCGGGTCCTTTTAAGCTTTTCACTTGCATGCTGAGTAAAGATCTAGATTTATTCCCATTTTCGGGTCGGGTCTTTACAATACACCTTGGCGACTGGGGGGGGAAGCAAGATACGTTATGCTGCGCACACTTTACTCCCGATCAGTGGGGACAAAGTACGTTATGTCCGCTCAGCCTCTGGATGATGACAAACCCTACAACTCTATCTAAGAGTACATAACAAAATCAATGATTCCTGGCTAGCAAGCAATGACCGACATAAATCACATTACCTAGCATGATACTACAACTTAAGCAGGAATCATTAGCATGCTGGCAGAACAAACCTAGCATGGCACTAACATGTAAAATCAGGCAAACATGCTAGCAAGAGGTCAATCAAAGCTGCCCTATCAATATCATGTTCATAACAGCAAACAAGCATACAAGGCATATCATGATATATCGCAGGGTCCACACAACCACGGTAAGAAATCCTTACCTGGGACAAGCAGAAAACAATAATTAATCATAAATCAACGAGCAATCCTCAAGCCTCTAATCGAACCCGAACAGCCTATACATCAAACAAAGCACCCAAATCAAATACATAAAACAACCCAATAAAATCAATAACCAGCAGCCAACAAATCCGGGCCCAAAGAAGAAAAGACTCGGGAAATACCATCCAAGAATCCACAAGGCTCGGGCCAACCAACACACCACAAGCGGTCGCTTCAGGCGCGTAAACCGGCCGGGCGCAAGGCCGGCGCAAGCGCTGGGCGCAGACACGGCGCAGGGCGAGCGCGCGCGGCGCGCAGCCGGGTAGAGGCGAGGGCGCGTGGCGCGGCTCAAAAACAGGGGACGGCGCGTGGGCGCGAGCTCTGCAAGCACAGGGGCGCGCGCGCGAGGCGACGCGAAGCGATGGCTCAGGGCGCTCGGGCTGGCACGACACTGTGCGGGGGACGGTGATGCGACACTGTGCGCGACTCGGCACAGTGCGCAGCTGGGCGACACGGACCTGGGCGAGGTCGGGCCACGCTAGGCCTGGGCGACGCGACTAGGCACAGGGCAGTAGGGGCTGGGCTCGGGCGACCTGGGCGACGCGGGCTTGGGCGAGCTGGCTTAGGGACGGCCTGGGCGAGCTGGTCTGGCGAGCTGGGCACTGGGGTCGGGCGAGCTGGGCGGCCAAGCGCTCGGGATGGCTCGGGCGTGGGCGACCAAAGGCTGGCTCGGGCTGGGAGGTGAGGGGCCAAGGGGGGGCTCGGGTTGGAGGAGAGAGAAAGGGAAAAATGGGGGAAAAATGGGATTTTCTTTTTTTTTTCTTTTCTTTTTCTCTTTTATTAATTTTCCATCCTTATCCAAATAAATCCAATTTTCCAATTTCTAAAATATGCCTTAAAATCCTTAAATCCCATTTCCCGGCTTCCTCCTTCGAGACCCGACTGAAGCAATCCTTTTCCAAAGAATAAATCTCACTTAAATCAACCTCCCAAATCAACACTAAGGGCCCGAATTCGAATCCCAAAGGAAACACCCAAACAACCATAACTTTGCCCAAAACCCAAATCACAACCGAACTCCCAAACGAATAGCCCAAACACCTCGAGACTCGCAGCCACCAACAAACAAGTCTCAACAAAGGCAGGAGCTGCCTCGAAGACCTGAAAATCCACAAATCCTGCCCGGGGAGCAAAAAGACCAAAATACCCCTAAGGGTCAAAACAGCTCTAACGGCCCAACCGAACCACTGAATTTGAACCGGAAGCTCCTTGAGAACCGAATAGAAAATCGGGCACATAATACTCCTCCTTTTAAGACTTTCATCCTCGAAAGTCCTAAGACGAAACAGCTCTAGGAATACTCCACTGATTCCTAGCCAACTGAACTTCTCGGCTAAGACAACACTGACCCTGTTTGAGAACCAAACCCTCTTGGGTTCTCAAAGGCTCAAAGCCACAAAGCTATCCAGTCTGCCACAACTATCTCAACAAAGACTGGCAAAGCTAACCGAAAGGCCACTGCTCCGATCCGCTCGAGGATCTCAAAAGGCCTTACAAACCAGGGGCTCAAATAAACCCTGATAATCCAACACTGAACACCTCTCTACGGTGTTACTCTCAGCAAACTCGCAGACTGGGCACAAGCTCCAAAACTCAACGCCACGCACTGGCGTAACTTTCCTAAATGCCCACAGCTGTTAACAGACAACCTCAACTCTACACCAAGCTGGCCAAGCAACTGAACCTCTCAGGTTCCAGAAACCAAACGGCCTACTCTTGCTTCACAAGAGACCAGCGAACCACAAGGCTTGCCTACAGCCTTAACGAAAAATAATCGAACCACCAACTGGCCATTGATCCTAAAGGCAAACTTTTCCAACAAGCACAAGCTGAAACTTCAGCTACGGCCAACCCTAAATGGCCAAAACCAGGCACAGGCTCCACTCGGCCAAGCCAACAAACTGGAGCCTCTCAACGGCTGAACACAAACTTTTCCATGCAAACCTACTAGCAACTGGCCAAAGAGAACTTTGCTAGGCAAGGAAACAACCAACATTCCTCTCATGGAAAATCTCGGGCTGCAAGGACCAAACCATCACGCAGCCACTAGCAACACAACACCTTGAGGAGAACAACTCAAGGGCTTTACCAACCAAAGCCACGGCACCTCTGTGCCAACTCACTCAACTGTGGCTCCGCTAACCGCCAACTGCGAAAGCACAACAACTAGGAACAAAACCCGAGAAAGGCTTGCTCAGCAGAAACTCAACACAAGCTCATAACGAGCAAAGCTCGCCTCCAAGCTACCACTCAACTCTTAAGTCCAACTGGCTACTCAAAGGACTTCCTCCTTTTAGCCAAGACCTAACTCATCTTGCGACTAGAAACTCCACACTCAAAACATCGCAAGGAAAACGGACCGACGAGGCTATCTCCAAAGATATACTCGAGGCTGGCATCCATGGTGCAACTCATCCACCATAGAAACTAGGGGTTCCTCAAACCCCAAAGAACCAACAACTTTCCAGCAAAAGCTCAACTCTTAAACTGGCTGGCCTCCGCTCTTGCGGGGACAAACAAGTTTTTGCTTGCTAACAACACCATGCAGGGACCCTCTCGCTGGGCTAACCACTGCGCTACTCTGATCCACTACACAACTCAGGAGCTACGCTGACTCCTCAACGGGAACGATTTCCCAGCAAGCAAACTCTGAAGGGCAGCGAACATCACACATGCTCGCTGACTAGCTCAAACCCAAGGGCAACAACAACCAACTCTCTTGGAAGCAACACCCAAGGGAAAACTCAATTGATTGGACCACCAATCCAGAACTAGCAGAACTTACTCAACTGCCGAGGGAGGGGTCAGCTCCCAAAACTTTCTGACTAGAAACAAGTCCTCTGGGCAACGCCCTCCTGCTCGAACCGAGCTAGCTCTTGAAACAACAAGAGAACCGAATCTTGGTCAACACCAAGTACCAACTAGCCAACTCACCGGAACCAATCCGGGTTCTACTCCAAACAAACACTAGCTTGCTAGACTACCAAGTCTGCAAGCAACTCTCCCAAGGAACATTGCCTGGGTCTAACTGAGCTCTGGAGAGGCTCTCCACAACCTAGGGATCCTCCGATCACCCTCCTACACACACGGTCGTCAAACGATCTAACAGCCAACCGGCTACACGGGCACAACCCTCTCTAGCATCTCAACTAAGCTGGCCAACTCCAACTTGAAAACAAGAGGACCGGAGATGCTACAGAATGCGTCATCCTCCTACTCAAAGAATCAATCTCAACATACCTTTTGCCCAAGGCAAGGATCCGAACAGCTCTCTTAGTCATAACGATAAAAAACTGCACGGCTTTGCTACCACCGCTCTTGTTCAGATCCACCTGAACTCTGACCAGGCTAAGGACCAACAAGCAAAACTTGCTTAAACAATAACCCGACAACGAGCACGGCATCCTTACAACCAAAGCTGGGGCACTTGCCAAGAACTAAAGCCTTGACACCTCAAAGACTGAGCACTGGGTCCTCAACACGAACCCCTCGTGGTTTCCAAACATAACCACGGAACGAGCTACACAATAGTACACCGGGGTGTACAGCTCCAACTTGATCCAATGCCAACAAGGGCTCTCACACAGGGCAACTTTTGCCTCAAAATAGAGCCACAACTAACAAGGGAGCAACAAGAGTCCAAACCCTCTCAGGGCCAACTCCCCACGAAAAGCCACATTGGCCAACTCACTCTTACAAGAGAAAATCCACACCAAACAATCATACCTCAAGCTAATGTGCCCACTAAACGTTCCGATCAGCCATCCAACTCATGGCACTAACACTGGATCAACCACGCATCCTCGATGCCAACACTACCCATACTAGGGTAACTCAAAGGGTAGCCAAATCATGCTACCAGCAAACAGGCTCACAAGCTCACAACACAGGCGCGAGAACTCGAATGCGCTAGCTCTTAACAGCCTACAACATCCTTTGTACCCAACTCTCGGTGACCCTGAAAAGCTCCTACTTTCCCTCGAAAACCTCATACTTGTAGTCCTCAGACTACCACCGAGCTAGATCTCTTATGCAACCCAAACAGGTGCAACCTCAGGAAATGGGTACAAGACTAGCGGGAATGCTGTACTCTGGGCGGCAATGAAACCACCTACACAAAAGTGCCAACTGGCCTGAATCTAGGCCTCCTCTCAAAGCTTGGTGCCAACAGGCACTACATCCATTACAACACAAATCAGCCCTAAACGAGCTTTATGCCCCTCTGAGAAAAGGTCACACTCCAAGTGATGGGGCAATGGCACTCAATACAAGAGTCCAACACTCGAACAGCCTAATCTCTGGCATCTCGCCTAACAGACATGCCACGACCTACTCCTACATCCCACTCGATGCTCAACGAAAGCTCAGGCCAACTCTTGCATCTCACTCGATGCTCAACAGAAGCTCAGGCCAACTCCTCAAGTGGCAACAACTAGTTCCACACTGGGAACATCCAAATAAAAAAGAGTGCTCCACTCTACTAGCCCGCTGAAATCCACAAACGGATTAAGCCCTGACAAGCAAACTCCACAATACACCCTGGCTACGAGGGTACTAAAAGAACTGGCTGCAAAACAACAGCAGGCTTGCTAGGGGAAAAGATGTCTCTACATCTGCCTCAGGCCACTAACACGGCAACTTGCCAATCAATCGGGCGACTGGTAGAGACTCTACTAGTCCACCTCTCTCAAGGGACTACCACCACCAACTGCTGTACCAAACGGCACAGGAACGACACACCTCGGCCTCTGAACAGCAGGGCATCCCATCACACGGATGCTAAACTCAAACCTGGCCAACTGGTTTACTACTAGCAGCAGAACTTTCCAAAACATCGAGCTCTATAGGCATCACTTGCCAAACTGGGCGGCTCCATCAACGCCAACAAACTCATCGGCAAAAACCTACTGCTCATGCCCTCCCAGGAACATTCGGGGCTACAAGAGCTACTGAGGGGAAACTGCTGAAACAAACTCTGTCAGCTGGGCCATCTGTGCCCGGGACTCCTCACTATGCGCTACAAACTGCGCCTCGGTCTCCGCTCTCTGATAGCTAAAGACCTGCCATCAAATCTCTCATGGCTGGAGCACACTCTGCTCAAGGAGTCTCACTCTGAGGCGTGCTAACCTCTACCCCTCCACTTGGCAACTCAACTGCTAGGGCCAACTCTGGCCAACGGGTCTAACAACCCTGGATGCGGCCTCATCATCAATACAATCAGTCCAACACCTCAGGTGGACATGCCAAGCGTCCTGCTCCTCTGAGTGCGATCAACACACTGGCGATCTGCACAAAGCACCTCCACCCTCTCAGTAGGGGAAAAGCAACAACTGGGCCACAAATGGCCTACGGGAGTCTAAGCTCTGCCTCCCTCTGGGTGCGATCGACACACTGGCGATCTGTACAAAGCATAAATGCTGGCCCACACTGGGGCTCTCACTTCTCATCAAACTGCTCGCACTGCGGAAAGTTGGCATGATGGCTCTCCAAGCCCAAACCAACAACGAGTCAGAACCTGCTCGTCTCGGCTCCACAACTCTACACAAGCCAAAAAAGCTATATGAAAAGTATTGTAAATTCTTACCCCTTAGCTTAATTGAACTCAGACAAACCTGGCGGCCGTGGAGTGCTGATGATCATGGGAACAACAACCTACAAAGCAGGTTAGTCTAAAGAATCTATGACTCGTGCTCGATACCAACTGTGATTTAACCCGACCCAAAACATGGTCCTAAACCGGGGTTCTCACTCAGCATGCAAGTTAAATATGATAACAAGTGGTTTAGTGCTCATATTTAAAAACCTTTCAAAACATATGAGAAGGGGGAACCCTTAAAACATAAACAACAATTTTCATTTAAACAATCCAACGAAGTAAAACAACCTGGCCAGTATTTATAAAAATATACAATACAATTTAAACCACGTTTTAAACAATGTTCCCCTAGGACTCCTGTCCATCTACATGCTGAATAAACAATGCAATAATAAATGACAGAGTGTCGGCGGCTCCCCATGATCAATCAGCTCCCTCCGCTAGCCATCCTGGTGTTGTTCCAAGTTACCTGAAAGATAAATAAGGGTGAGTATAAACATACTCAGTAAGAATCCCCAACCGGGGTACAATACGATACATCAATCATCTAGCACCTCAACATGCAAGCAAACAGCTATCAACACTGATCATAGCTCAACGAGCTCATAAAACAAGATCTGGAGTCATTGGAAGTCTCCTACTTTCGGCCTAAGGATTGGATACATTGACCAATCCTGGGACATCACCGAGGTATCTGTCACTCGGGGGGAATACACTGATCCCTAGAATGTCCTCAAGGGCCTCCTTGCCCTTGCACTAATCTGGACTTACGGGAGAGTACCCGAACCGGCAACTAACGCGTGTGCGCGCACACCGCATGCTGCTGCAACCGGAGTAAATGTGGGGGCCTAAGTATAAACTACGCGGGCCAGGTACGCATGCTTAAAGACTCGGAAGCGGTGTCACTGAACACAGTAGTGCGAGGCCTTCGGTACTCATCTGTGCACTGTACCGTACCACCGACTGGCTAAGAATCGCCAAGGCAGGCTTGCACCATTGGCAGGGTTCCGCTCTAGCAGGCTACAAACTAGGCTTATGCCGATGTGGTAGCTAACCCACATCGGCTGCCGGGGGGAGCAATGTACGTTATGCTTCGCTCTATTCTCGACTGGTGGGGACAATGTACGTTATGTCCACTCTCAGCCTCTAGATGATGACAAACCCTACAAGTCTAGCTATGAGTATGAAATGACTGATTCCTGGCTAAAACATACATATCAACATCAATCACACTTAACCTAGCATGAAACTACGAACTTAAAGCAGGAATCATAAGCATGCTGGAAGAACAAATCTAGCATGGCACTAACATGTACAAACAGGCAAACATGCTAGCAGGAATTCAAACACAAGCCGTCCTATCCACTAACATGCTCATAAAAGTAAACAGGCATACAAGTCACAATAAGGAAAGCATCGCAGGGTCCACACAACCACGCAAGAAATCCTTACCTGGAAACAAGTAGAGAATAATTATCACAACCAACAAGCGACCCTCGAGCCTCTAAGCGAACCCGAACAACCTAAGCATTTAATAAAACATCCTAATTAAATAAATAAGCAGCAGCCAACAACTCAGGGCCCAAAGAAAGAAAAGCTCAGGAATTACCAACCGAGAAGACACAAGGTCTCGGCAGCAAGGGGGCAGAAAGGGCGCTGGGCGAGGCGTGCAGACGGGCTAGAACGGGCGCGCGGGAGTCGCGCCTGGGCTGCGGGGATGGAACTTGGCTACAGTGAGCGGAGTCGAGCGGTGCAGGGTGGCTCGGCACGGGGTTGGGCGACCAGGTGCGGAGCGGGACGGTGTACAAGCGAAAAGTTGTTTGGCCAGCCAGTAAAGAGTTGAGTTGTTTCTGGCAAGTTGTTGGTTATTTGGGAATTGAAGATTTTTCCCCCCTAGTCTCTGTGGTTGTTGAGTTGCACCATGGATGCCAGCCTCGAGTATTAGCCTCTGTGGTAGTCTTACTGATTCGTGTGGCTCAGGATCCGTAAGCTTTGAGGTTGTCGTTATCCGTTTTCCTTGCAAGGTTTCGGGAGTGGAGCTTCTAGTTGGAAGATGAGTTAGGCCTAAGCTAAAAGGAGGAAGTCCTTTGAGTAGCCAGTTGGACTTAAGAGTTGAGTGGTAGCTTGGAGGCGAGCTTTGCTCATTATAAGCTTGGGTTGAGTTCTGCTGAGCAAGCCCTTCTCAGGCTTTGTTCCTAGTTGTTGTGCGTTCGCAGTTGGTGTTAGAGGAGCCGTTTGAGTGAGTTGGCACAGAGGTGCCGTGGCATTGGTTGGTAAAGCCGTTGAGCTGTTTTCCTCAAGGTGTTGTGTCGCAGATAGCTGCGTGATGGTTTAGTCCTTGCAGCCCGAGTTTTCCTTGAGAGGAATGTTGGTTGTTTCCTTTCCTGGCAATGTTCTCTTAGGCCAGTTGCTGGTAGGTTTGCTTTGAAAAGTTTGCGTTCGGCCGTTGAGGAGCTCTAGTTAGTTGGTTTGGCCGAGTGGAGCATGTGTCTGGCCCATGTCTTTTAGAGGTGGCCGTAGCTGAAGTTTCAGCTGGTGTGAGTGTTGTTAGCCGTCTGGTGCGCCAGGATTGTGTCCCTAGCCTTTGGTTCCGCGATTTCTCTTTAAGATGGTTGCTTAAGTGTTGTGGACGTGTTCTAGTTGGAGAAGTTTGCCTTGTAAGGACCCGACCCGAATGGGGCTCTAAATGGGCCCTTACCTCAATGCATGGATACAAATCAACAACGGAATTTGCAATAGGGTTGTTTCGGATTCTAAGTAAAAACCAAAAACCGGCAAGAGTTCATTTAAAAAGTCAATACAAAATTCTTGAAACCTGTCCCTGTTTCCAAGCACCTGTTCCAAGACAAATACATTTCCAAAACATACTCTGATCAGAGATT
This sequence comes from Sicyos edulis, assembly GCA_036507275.1. NCBI lineage: Eukaryota > Viridiplantae > Streptophyta > Magnoliopsida > Cucurbitales > Cucurbitaceae > Sicyos > Sicyos edulis. The sequence continues at coordinate 45,030,276 of CM071846.1, read as the reverse complement.
TATTAAAAACATACAACTTTACAACATTTACAACAATGCTAGAATCCGGAAATACATTCATAAAACAACCTAGGGCTCCGTGCCCAACTACATGCATTCAGAGGACATTTAAAACATAAACATAAATCTCAGAGTTGAACAACGGGTTTCCATGATCACAGCTCCTCCTCCAGCCATCCCGCCTCGCGCTATGGTTTCCTGAAAGATAAGTAAGGGTGAGTAACGAATTACTCAAGAAGAATCCCCAACCGGGTACAATACGATATAATCAATCATCTAGAACCAAAGCATGCAAGCAAACAACTACCAACACATGCATCATAGCTCAACGAGCTTACAAAGAAAGATCCGAGTCATCGAAAGTCTCCTACTTCCGGCCTAATGATTGGTTATCCTAACCAATCTCGGGACATCTCTCGAGGGTCTTTCTCCTCACCCAATTGATCACCTCAAAAACCGATCCTAAGGATGTCCTCAAGGGCCTCTTACCTTTGCTAATCTGACTTACGGAGAGTACCCAAGTCCGGCTCTAAATCGAAGGAATGGTGTACTCACGAACATTAGCCCGGAAGGAGCTCTCCGATCCGCATCTAACGCGAGTGCACGCACACCGCATGCTCTTCTCGCAACCGGCGTAAATGCGGGGCCTAAGGGCAACCACGCGCCGTGCACGCATGCCTAAAACTTGGAAGCGGTGTCACCGATCACAAGAGAGCGAGGCCCTCGCGCTCATCTGCGGCACCGTCCACCGACCAAGCTAAGAACCGCCAAGGCAGCTTACACCGTGGCGGGGTTTCCGCTCTAGCAGGCTACAAACTAGGCTATGCCGGTGGGTAGCTAATTCCACAACCGGCTGGGTCGGGCGGGTAGCAAGATACGTTATGTCGCAAGCACACTTTATTCCCGACCGAGCTAAATCCACCTTAGTGACCGGGGAAGCAAGATACGTTATGCGCCGCACACTACTCCCGATCGCTGGGGACAAAGTACGTTATGTCCGCTCACCTGGATGATGACAAACCCTACAACTCTATCTAAGAGTACAGGGAAAAAGCAATGATTCCCGGCTAGCAAGCAAAGACCGACATCAATCATACTACCTAGCATGATACTACGAGCTTAAGCAGAATCACAAACATGCCGGCAGAACAAACCTAGCATGGCACTAACATGTAATATCAAGCAAACATGCTAGCGTAAATCAATCAAAGCCGCTTCTATTATTATCATGCTCATAATAACAAGAAACAAGAAAGGCAAAATCATGACAATATCGCAGGCCCACACAACTCCGGTAAGAAATCCTTACCGGCCTGGAAAGGCAACAACACACAATAAAATAATCGCGATCGAACCCGAGAAACCTATATCGAGCCAAACAAAAACATCAATAATCATAAAATAGCCCTAAATACTCTAAAATAAATGGGCTCGGCTCGGGAGCAACTCACGAGGCGCGGGCCGACACTCGAACGAGCCACGCCAGACGCAAGCTAGGCAGCCAAAAGGGGCCGGGCGCTGGGCGCAACAGGCGCGCGCTGCACGGCGCTGGCGCGAAGCGCGCGCGCACGAGGGGCGCTGGCGCGCGGGCGCGGAGCTTGCTTCGGCCAGCGCTGAGCGCGCGCGCGCCTCAGACACAGAGACGGCGCGCGGGCGCGAGCGACGACGACGCGGGGCGCGAGATCTCGCGCTGGGACGCGCGATCGAGCTGGCGAGGCTTCGGCGACGCGACGCGCACATCTTGGCGCGCTCGGCACAAGACGCACCGGGCGACACGGACCGTGGCAGGCGAGGGCGCGCGGGCCGGGCGACGCAGGAGAGGGCGCAGGCAGGCGCGCGCGGCGCTGGCGAGCTCGGCCGCTCGCGACGCTGGGCTCGGGCCGGCTGGGCTTGGGCGAGCCAGGCCGCACGGGTCAATCGGGCGAGCCAAGGCTAGGGGCTGGGCTAGGTGGGGGCTCGGGAGAGAGAGAGAGAAAAGAGAGAGAAAGTTGATTTTGGGGAAAAATAAAAGAAATAAAAGAAATAAAAAGGAAAATGGGAAATAAAAGGGAAAAATGGGATTTAAAATTCCATTTTCCATCCTTATCCACTTAAAACCTCAAAATCCCATTTCCTACTTCCTCCTTCGAGACCCGATCAAAGAAATCTTTTCCAATCAATCAAACTCACTTAAATCCAACTCCCAAAGCAACACTAAAGGCTCGGGCTCGAATCCCAAAAGAAACACCCAAACAACCATCACTTTGCCAAAACCCAAAACCACAACTGAACTTCCAAACGTCTAGCCCAAACACCTCCTGACTCGCAGCCAACAACAACAAACAAGCCTTAACAAAGGCAGAGCTACCTCGAAGCCCGTAAAACCACAAATCCTCGCCTCGCCTGAGAGCCAAAAGACCAAAATACCCCCAAGGGGCAAAACCGCTCTAAAACCCAACCAAACAACCGAATCTTGACCCGAAGGCACCTCAAAAACTGGAATAGGAAACTGGGTTGTTACATGCCTTTTGGATCAGTTGCCAGTTGGTGGTTCGATTGTATTTCGTTAAGGCTGTAGGCAAGATTTGAGGTTCGCTGGTTTCTTGTGAAGTAAGGGTAGGCTGTTTAGTTTTCTGGAACCTGGAAGTTTCAGTTGTTTGGTCAGCATGGTGTTGGGTTGAGGTTGTTTGATAACAGCTATGAGCTTCTAGAGGAGTTATGCCAGTGCGTGGTGTAGAGTTTTAGAGCTTGTGGCCAGTCCTCGAGTTTGCTGAGAGTAGCACCGTTTGAGAGTTGGTGCGAGTTGAGGATGTGGTTTGCCGTCTAGCTTTATCGCATCTATTTCCTTCGGAGTTCAGTGTATGCCTAGTCTTGGTTGAGATAGTTTATGGCTTTGAGTTTTGAGAACCCAAGAGGGTTTGGTTTTCGAAGAAGGTTGGTGTTGTCTTAGCCGAGAAGTTTAGTTGGTTAGGAATCAGTGGAGTTTTCCTAGAGCTGTTTCGTCTTAGGACTTTCGAGGACGAAAGTCTTAAAAGGAGGGAGTATTGTAACGACCCAGTTTTCTATTCCAGTTTTTGAGGTGCCTTCGGTTCAAGATTCGGATGTTTGGTTGGGTCGTTAGAGCTGTTTCAACCCTTAGGGGGTATTTTGGTCTTTTGGCTCCCCAGGCAGGATTTGTGGATTTTCAGGACTTCAAGGTCGCTCCTGCCTTTGTCGAGGCTTGATTGTTGTTGGTTGCAAGACCCAAGATGTTTGGGCTAGTTTTTTGGAAGTTCGGGTGTGGTTTGGGTTTTGGCAAAGTTATTGTTGTTTGAGTGCTTCCTTTGGGATTCGAGCCCTGACCCTTATTATTGATTTGGGAGTTTGATTTAAGTGAGTTTTATTTATTGGAAAAGATTGCTTCAGCCGGGTCTCGAAGGAGGAAGCCGTGGAATGGGATTTTAGGGATTTTAAGGTTATTTAAAAAGTGGATAAGGTTGGAAAAATAGGAAAAATCCCATTTCTTTCCTTTTTGTTTCTCTTTCTCTCTCTCTTTCTCTCTCTCTCTCTCTTCCTCTCAGCCAAGCCTGAGCCCCAGCCCGAGCCTAGCCCCCTGCTTGCCCAAGTCGCCCACCCAAAGCCGCCCACCGCCTGGCTCGAGCCCCACCACCCAAATTTCTACTCGCCCACCCACCCAACCACAAGACAATGCCGTAGCCCACCCCAAGTCGCCTCGCTCGTGTCGCGTCGCTCTTCCCCGCGCCAGATCGCCCAGATCCAAGCCGCCTTGTGCCAGATCGCGCCCTCAGAGCGCGCCGAGCGCCGCCTCGCAAGGCCCTATAGCCGCTGCGCCGCGTGCCGCTTCGCGACGCGCCCTTGTAGCTCGCCGCGCCGCCACCGCGTGTCGCTCCTCAGGCCGAGCCGCTGCCGCACGCTTTTTGCCAATCGAGCTCGCGCCCGTGTCCTCGCTCACAGCAGCTCGTGAGCCCGCGTTGCCGACGCCAGTGGCGCACCTGCGCCAAAGCAGCAGCCTTCGCCCGTAGCTCGCCTGTCCACAGTGTCGGTACCGCGCCTCGTGAGTTGCTCCCGAGCCGAGCCCTGTTTATTTTATTATATTTAGGCCTATGGATTGTAATTATTATTGTGCTTGTTAGGATTGCTTTAGGTTGCTTGGGTTCGATCGCAGCTTAGGTTTCTTGCGTGTAGTTGCCTTCCGACCAGGTAAGGATTTCTTATCGAAGCTATGTGATTGTTGATTATATGCTTGTTTGTGTTTATTAACATGTTTAGTGATAGGTGCTCTGCTCTGAATTCCCGACTGGCATGATTTCTTATGTTGTTTCTCATGTTAGTCCATGCTAGGTTGTTCCGTTCTGGCATGCTCGTATCTTTTCTTGCTTTGTAGTATCATGCTAGGTTCATTGTATCTAATTGAGCACGTATTGGATTGTTTGCTGATTGATATTATAGGTTTAGACTGCAGGTAGGTAGCATCATCCGGGCCGGATGCATAACGAAACTTGCATCCACGATAGGGACGTACGAGACGTGCTCCGTCCCTGATCCCGTTAGGGTCTAGCTAACCCTAACGGCTAGCCCTGGAATCTTGAGTGAGGGTGGCAGACTGTTAAATGCCCCAACGGTCGGGATGATGACTTGGCATTGCCTCGTCCTCGACAGTCGGAACGTCCTCAGAGTGTTCGGCCGTAGCCCCTCATTGCCACCTGATAGGGCAAGGACGGCTTCCTGGTGTAAGCCTACCACGACCGGTTCCTTAGCCTTAGGTGCGGTGGTTCAGGCTGACATAGTTCACGTGTTCAGGTCTCACACCCCTATGTCAGTGACACCGATCCAGAGATTTAGTTAGGCGTGGTGACTGGACATGGGTAGCTTGCCACTAGACCCGACACCCCCCATGGTCTGCAGTAGCACGCGGTGCGCGCTTACGCTCATTACAGCGCCGACCGCAGAGCTCCTCGGGATCTTGAGCTAGTGCATGTAACAGCCCGGTTTTCAGCAAAATTTAAAATAAGGTTTTCTTTTATTTTAGTTTGTAAGGAGTTGTTGGAAGGACTCGAACCCTTGGCCTAAAAAGGGATTTGGAAGCTTGGGTTTAAATAAAGAAAAATAAACGCGCTACCGGGGCCCGGGGAGTCTTGGGAAGGTCATTTGAGATTTCCAAGTCTATTTAAAGGAAAGGAAGGAGAAAATAAAAAGAAAAAGAATCCAAAACCCTAGCCTTCTCCTTCACTCTCACTCACCCTGCCGCCAGACGCACTGCCGCCGCCGCCGCCGCGTCGCCGCCGCCGCGCTGCCTCTCCTTCGCCCCACACTCCGCCGCCGCACCGAGCCATCGCCAACGCCCCTGCGCCACTCGGCCACCCCATCGCACTGGCCACAGCACCGCCCAACCACACCGCCAAGACGCCTCGCCGCTTCCGCCCGACGCACCGCACCGACCCGCACCAGCCGCTTCGCACTGCGGCGCCCCAACGCACCGCTTCCGTCCGGCCAGATCCGCACGACGTCGCAAAGAAGCGCACCACCGCCCTTCTTCGCGCAGCGGAAAGATTGACCTCACGCTGCCGCAAAGACGCCGCTCGCGCACCCGCCTCGCTGCCGCGCTGCTTTGCCTTGCCGCGCGCCGAGCCAACGCCAGCCACAAGAAGACTCGAGCGAGCGCCAAAGACTCTTGCCGCACGCAACGCCAGCGCCAGAAGACTCCGAGCCAGCGCCCAGCGCCTTGCCGCACTGCAGCGCCCGTTGCTGCCCTTCGCTGTCGAGACCACGCGCCTCTTCGGTTGGTTGCTCGAGTTCGCTTATAAGCTCGAGGGTTGTTAGTTGATTCGGGATAAATAACCTCCACTTTTTCCGTAAGGATTCTTACCCGGGTTGTGTGGACCCTCGCGAATACCTTGATAGCATGCTGATTTCTGTGATTGTATGAGTTTCTATTAGATAGGATTCATGCTTCCTTGATTCATGTTTGTGTTTGAATTGTGTTCCGCTAGTACCATGCTAGGTACCCTCTTCCTGGCATATCCATGTTTTCCGTTGATTGCCGTTAAATCCATGTTAAGTTGAGACTGAGATGTTTAGTGTAGAAGTTAGAAGGGGTATCTAGTGTAGGTCCCGCCGTAAGACCCCGATGGACGCTGAGGTGTAAGACTCGATGGGCATCCTAGGTGTATAAGACCGATGGGCATCACCGAGTTGGAGGTGTAAGACCGATGGGCATCCTAGGTGTATAAGACTCGATGGGCATCACCGAGTCTGAGGTGTAAGACCGATGGGCAACCTAGGTGTATAAGACCGATGGGCATCACCGAGTTGGAGGTGTAAGACCGATGGGCAACCTAGGTGTATAAGACCCCGATGGGCATCACCGAGTCGGAGGTGTAAGACCGATGGGCAACCTAGGTGTATAAGACCGATGGGCATCACCGAGTCGGAGGTGTAAGACCGATGGGCAACCTAGGTGTATAAGACCCGATGGGCATCACCGAGTCTGAGGTGTAAGACCGATGATGGGCATCCTAGGTGTATAAGTCCTCGATGGGCATCACCGAGTTGGAGGTGTAAGTCCCCGATGGGCATCCTAGGTGTGTAAGTCCCCGATGGGCCTCACCGAGTATTAGGTTGTGTAAGGCCCGGCGGCGCCTAGATGTAGAGCCCTGAGAAGTTCGATAGCTAAGAGCCTCTCGAGTAGGCAAGCCCTAGGATCATGCATGGTTAATCCAACTACTCCCGCTTAAGTTTTGTATGGTTGCATGTCGGTGTGCTAAATGAGATGTTTTCGTAATGTACCCCGGTTGGGGATTCTTATCGAGTAACTTGTTGCTCACCCTTATTTTCTGTGGTTTTCCACCGTAACTTGGGACAGAGGCAGATGGCTAGGAGGAGGCGGCCGGATGATCATGGACACCGACTGAAGTTGCACGTAGTTTTCTTTTATGTTTTAGCATGTAGTGGGACTTGGGTCCCTAGGGAAAACACTTAAACTGCTTTTTATGTTCTCGCACCATTCTCTTTGAATTGTTTTAAGAAAGTACCGATCACCATCTACCGCTTTATTTAATTGAATCATGGTCTTTATTTAAAAGTGTTTATCGCAAGCTTTTAAACTTCCGACTGAATGATGTTTTATATTCTTAATCATGCATGCTAAGTAAGGACTTTAGGTTAGAGACCGCTTCTTTTGGGTCGGGTCTTTACAGCTTGGTATCGAGCTCGAGTTATAGGTTCAGAGATCGACTGCTTTGACCACCTCCGTGGAGCTTGTGTGTTCTCGAAGATTGACTCGAGGTCGGGCTACCACCGCTTGAGGATTCGGGATGCGGATATTCCCAAGACAAATGCTCAGTCGAGGTATGGGCATTATGAATTGTAGTCATGTCCTTCGGACTTACGAACGCCCCAGCTGCATTCATGGACATGATGGACAGAGTGTTCAAGGCGTTCTTGGACCGCTTTGTCATCGTGTTCATAGATGACATTCTTGTGTACTCTAAATCTAAGGAGGACCATGCCTCGCACCTAAGACAGATTTTGGCAGCCTTGCGCGAGAATAAGCTCTATGCGAAGTTCTCAAAGTGTGACTTTTGGCTTGAGGAGGTAGCTTTTCTGGGACACGTTGTGTCTAAGGAGGAGTGGTCAGGACCCTTCAAGATAGAGGTCATTAGTTCGTGGGCGCACCGACGACCGTGTCGGAGATTCGTAGCTTTCGGGCCCGGCCGATATTACCGCCGCTTTGTTAAGAACTTCTCTCACTATAGCCACCCCGCTTACTCGATCGACGAGGAAGGGCGCCGATTTCGTTTGGGATAAGAAGTGCGATGAGAGTTTTGCTAAGCTAAAGAGTAGTTTGACGATCGCATCGGTCTTTGGCGCCCAGAGGGAACTGGGGGTTTCGTGGTGTACAGTGATGCCAGCAAGTTTGGTTTGGGATGCGTTCTGATGCAACACGGTAAGGTGATAGCGTACGCCTCGAGGCAGTTGAAACCACACGAGCAGAATTACCCAACTCATGATATGGAGTTGGCAGCGGTCGTCTTTGCACTTAAAATTTGGAGGCACTACTTGTATGGGGAGAAGATTCAGATTTTCTCGGACCACCAAAGCCTCAAGTATTTCTTCACTCAGAAGGACCTGAACATGAGACAGAGGAGGTGGTTGGAGCTTGTAAAGGATTATGACTGTGAGATCCTGTATCACCCCGGAAAGGCAAATGTGGTGGCAGACGCACTAAGTAGAAAAACCTCGCATCTCGCAACGTTGGCAAATCCCAAAAGTATCATAAGGAAAGACCTCGAGAGAGCAGAAATAGCGATGTTGTTAGGGGATGTTACAACCTGGTAGCTCGGATGACCATCCAAATTTCGATAATAAGGCAAAGGATTATCGACATACCACCAAAGATCCTAAGTTAAAAAGCTTGTATGAGAGGGTTCAGCCGACGGTGATTTCGATTTCGTGATACTCGCAGATGGTGGTCTAAGTTATAAAGGCCGGCTATGTGTCCCAAAATTGATGACGGTATTCGCACGGACTGTTGACCGAGGCTCACACCTCGCCTTTTGCTTGGCACCTGTGGGGTAACAAGATGTACCAAGATCTTAAGCGCACTTTTTGGTGGATGGGGATGAAGAGGAGATTGCCCAGTTATTGCGGTCGGTGTCTCACCGTCAACAGTGAAGGCGCCCAGCAGAAGCCTCCGCAGTTTGTTGCAACCGCTCGAGTGCCACAGTGGAAATGGGAGGAGATCACCATGGATTTTATCTCGTGTTTGCCTGTGACTCCTAGAGGATATGCTCAAATTTGGGTGGTCGTTGATAGGTTGACTAAGTGTGCCCATTTCATTCCGGCAGATAAACTACACCGTGAGAGCAAAGGGCACAACTATTCCTCGAGCAGATAGTGAGATACCACGGAGTGCCGCTTAAGATTATCTCCGACCGGATTCCCGCTTTACATCACGGTTTTGGAAGGCCCTTCAGTGTGTTTGGGCACAGAGTGCACTACAAAGACAGCCCTTCCACCCACGCATCGATGGCCGACCGAGCGGGTAAATCGATCTTAGAGGATATGTCGCGAGCCTGCGTATTGGATTTCCCCGGCGCTTGGGACCAAGATTTATACTTGATGGAGTTTGCCTACAACAATAGTTTTCACCAACCATCCGGATGGCACCGCTTGAAGCGCTGCCATGGTAAGCGCCGCAGATCCCGGCCTTCCGGGAAGAGGTTGGTGACCGGCAGTGTTAGGCCCGAATTGCTTCAAATAACCAATGAGGTCATCCCGTAAAATCGAGCTCAGATGCCGACCGCCCAGAGCAGTGTAAGAGCTACGCCGATATCGACGTAGAGAGTTGGAATTTGAGATTGGCCAAAGACGTGTTCCTTAAGGTAGCTCCGGCGCGTGGAGTTCTCGAGGTTTGGAAGGAAGGGGAAGCCGAGCCCCGTGTTTGTTGGACTCATTCGAGATCCTTGAGAGGATCGGGGTTGTGGCCTCACCGGTTAGCATTGCCGCCGCCCTTGGTCGCAGCAGCATAGTGTGTTCCACGCCTCGATGCTCCGCCAATATGTGGCGGATCCTTCGCACGTCATAGATTTTGAGCCTTTACAGCTTGAACCATGACTCGAGCTTTGAGGAAAAACCCATAAAGATCTTAGCATTTGAGAAGAAAGTCTTGAGGAACCGAGCTATTGATTTAGTGAAAGTGCAAGTGGCGGAATCAGAGAGTTGAGGAAGCTACTTGGGAGTTGGAAGGGGAGATGAGAAGGAGTTACCTGAGTTGTTTTAGGAGCAAATGACTTCCGGGACTAAGTCTCCCAAGGAGGGAGTATTGTAACAAATTTCCGGTTTCAAAGAAAATATAAAATAAGGTTTTCTTTTATTTTAGTTTGTAAGGAGTTGTTGGAAGGACTCAACCCTTGGCCTAAAAAGGGATTTGGAAGCTTGGGTTTAAATAAAGAAAAATAAACGCTGCACCGGGGCCCGAAGGGGAGTCTTGGGAAGGTCATTTGAGATTTCCAAGTCTATTTAAAGGAAAGGAAGGAGAAAATAAAAAGAAAAAGAATCCAAAACCCTAGCCTTCTCCTTCACTCACCCCCTGCCAGACGCACTGCCGCCGCCGCCCACGCCGCCGCCGCGCCCGCCTGCCCTTCGCCCCACACTCCCGCCGCCGCACCGAGCCATCGCTAACGCCCCAGCGCCACTCACCACCCCATCGCACCACCACCACAGCAACCGCCCACCCCACACCGCCAAGACGCCCGCCGCTTCCGCCCAGACGCGCACCGCACCGACCCCGCACCAGCCGCCTCGCACTGCGGCGCCCTAACGCGCACCGCTCCCGTCCGGCCGCATCCGCAAGACGATCGCAGCAAGAATAAGCACCACCGCCTTCTTCGCGCAGCGAAGAAGATTTCGACCTCGCGCGTCGCAAAGACGCCGCTCCGCAAATGCCGCTTCGCTGCGCGCTTTCGCTTTGCTTGCGCGCTTCGAGCCAACGCCAGCCACAAGAAGACTTTGAGCCAGCGCCCAAAGACTTTGCCGCACGCAACGCCAGCGTCAGCCGAAGACTCGAGCGAGCGAGCGCCAGCGCCTTGCCGCATCGCAGCGCGCCGTTCGCTTCTTCTTCCGCTTGCGAGACCACGCGCCTCTTCTGGTTGGTTGCTCGAGTTCGCTTATAAGCTCGAGGGTTGTTAGTTGATTCGGGATAAATAACCTCCACTTTTTCCGTAAGGATTCTTACCCGGTTGTGTGGACCTCGCGAATACCTTGATAGCATGCCGATTTCTCGTGATTGTATGAGTTTCTATTAGATAGGATTCATGCTTCCTTGATTCATGTTTGTGTTTGAATTGTGTTCCGCTAGTACCATGCTAGGTACCCTCTTCCCCGCATATCCATGTTTTCCGTTGATTGCCGTTAAATCCATGTTAAGTTGAGACCGAGATGTTTAGTGTAGAAGTTAGAAGGGGTATCTAGTGTAGGTCCCGCCGCTCTGTAAGACCCCGATGGACGCTTGAGGTGTAAGACTCGATGGGCATCCTAGGTGTATAAGACCGATGGGCATCACCGAGTTGGAGGTGTAAGACCACGATGGGCATCCTAGGTGTATAAGACTCGATGGGCATCACCGAGTCTGAGGTGTAAGACCGATGGGCAACCTAGGTGTATAAGACCGATGGGCATCACTGAGTTGGAGGTGTAAGACCCTGATGGGCAACCTAGGTGTATAAGACCCGATGGGCATCACCGAGTCGGAGGTGTAAGACCCTTGATGGGCAACCTAGGTGTATAAGACCCCGATGGGCATCACTGAGTCGGAGGTGTAAGACCCTGATGGGCAACCTAGGTGTATAAGACTCGATGGGCATCACTGAGTCGGAGGTGTAAGACCCTGATGGGCATCCTAGGTGTATAAGTCCCCGATGGGCATCACTGAGTTGGAGGTGTAAGTCCCCGATGGGCATCCTAGGTGTGTAAGTCCCCGATGGGCCTCACTGAGTATTAGGTTGTGTAAGGCCCGAAGGGCGCCTAGATGTAGAGCCCTGAGAAGTTCGATAGCTAAGAGCCTCTCGAGTAGGCAAGCCCTAGGATCATTGCATGGTTAATCCAACTACTCCCGCTTAAGTTTTGTATGGTTGCATGTCGGTGTGCTAAATGAGATGTTTTCGTAATGTACCCCGGTTGGGGATTCTTACTGAGTAACTTGTTGCTCACCCTTATTTTCTGTGGTTTTCCACCGTAAACTTGGGACAGAGGCAGATGGCTAGGAGGAGGCTACTGGATGATCATGGACACCGACTGAGTTGCACGTAGTTTTCTTTTATGTTTTAGCATGTAGTGGGACTTGGGTCCCTAGGAAAAACACTTAAACTGCTTTTATGTTCTCGCACTCATTCTCTTTGAATTGTTTTAAGAAAGTACTCGATCACCATCTACCGCTTTATTTAATTGAATCATGGTCTTTATTTAAAAAGTGTTTACTGCAAGCTTTTAAACTTCCGACTCTGAATGATGTTTTATATTCTTAATCATGCATGCTAAGTAAGGACTTTAGGTTAGAGACCGCTTCTTTTGGGTCGGGTCTTTACAGTGCACCTTTCATTCGACAGTAGACAGGCTGAGGCCGGGACTTGTTTCTCGTATAGGGCGTATTGTGTGGTGGTTTATTCTGGACTAAGACCCTGAGTTGGCATCCGATTATTATGTGTGGATTTAAGCTATGTGCTCTATTCTGTGTTTATATTCATAGCTTGCATACCTTTCTGCTAGATGACCATGTATATCGTATTGTACCCCGGTTGGGGATTCTTACTGAGTAATTCGTTACTCACCCTTATTTTGTGGTTTTCCACAGGTAACCATGGTGCGAGACAGAATGGCTGGAGGAGGAGCTGTGATCATGGAAACCCGTTGTTCAAACTCTGAGTCTTGTATTTATGTGTTGATGTTTTAAATGTCCTCTGAATGCATGTAGTTGGGCACGGAGCCCTAGGTTGTTTTCTGAATGTATTTCTGGATTCTAGCATTGTTGTAACTATTTGAAAGCTTGAATGTTTTAAATAAATCTCTGATCAGAGTAAGTTTTGGAAATGTATTTGTCTTGGAACAGGTGCTTGGAAACAGGGACAGGTTTCAGGAAATTATGTTGACTTTTAAATGGATGTTTTAGTTTTTACTTAGAATCCGAAACACCATTTTGCATTTTGATTGTAGTTTTGATTGCATGAATTGAGGTAAAGGCCTATTTTAGAACCCCATTCGGGTCGGGTCTTTACAGTGACAGATAGGTTTTGGGTCCAGAGTTGCTTCAGTTGACCAACGAGCCAGTGTAGAAGATCTGAGCTCATATGTTGAGTGCTCAGAGTAGGCAGAAAAGCTACGCCGATGTTAGGCGTAGGATCTTAGAGTTTGAGGTGGGGCAATATGTTTTCCTGAAGGTAGCACCGATGCGTGGAGTATTGAGATTTGGTAATTAGGGCAAGCTGAGTCCCAGGTTTGTGGGACCTTTTGAGATACTTGAGCGAATCAATCCTGTGGCGTACTGATTAGCCTTGCATCCGTCGTTGGCTTATGTGCATAGCGTATTCCACGTATCGATGTTACGTCAGTATGTTGCAGACCCGACCCACATTGTTGATTTTGAGCCGTTACAGCTGAGCAAGGACTTGAGCTTCGAGGAGAAGCCTGTGCAGATTCTAGCTCGGGAACGCAAGGTTTTGCGTAATCGGGAGATCAGCTTAGTTAAAGTTCAGTGGAGAAATTAGAGATCAGAAGAAGCCACTTGGGAACTTGAGGATGAGATGAGGATGCACTATCCGCAGTTGTTTTAGCTTTAGGACTTTCGGGGACGAATGTCTTAAAAGGAGGGAATACTGTAATAGCCCAAGTTTTCCTTTCGGTTCTCCAGGCCTGACAGGTTGTCCTCCCAGTTAGTTGTTGGGCTATTAGGGCCTTTTTGTGCTTCTAGGGGTATTTTGGTCATTTTACCCTCCATGGGTATTGTGGTCATTTTGCCTTCCAGGTTGTTCTCTCTGTTATTCAGGGTTTCAGTAATGTCTGTGTTGGTTTTGGACTTCAGTTTTCCTCTGATTTTGTTTTCCAGGGCAAGAGTTCCATTTTAGGAAAGTTTGGTGGTCTCCCGGATAAAAGGAGAAAATTAAAATAAATTGTGTTTGAGCTAGGATTTGATCCTTGGTGTGTGGTTGTTGAAATTTGAGGCTTGTGTAGAGGAAAATAAATTGTTTTTAAAAAAATGCTTTTGGTGGGGCTCAAAGGGGGGATTTTTGGGAGATTTAAATTAATTATAAATAGGAGAAATTAGCCTAGGGTTCCATCTCTTTCTCCTCCCTCCCTCTTGGACGAATTCCATCTCCTCCTTCCCCCTCTCCTTGGCCGAAAGTTCAAGCTCCCAATTCTCTCCATCTCCATTGCTTCCAACCTCAAGATTTCCGAGTGTAGTTCATCTCCTTCTCCATTGTTTCTCCAAGGTAAGCTTTTCTTTTCAAATTCATTCTCCTTCTCTTCCTCTTGCCATGGCCGAGACTAGCTTCTCATAGGGAGATGGTAATTTTCTTCTTCTCCTCTTGTAGATCCGAGAGCCTTGTTTGGGTTAGAGGAAACAATTGTGCTTGCTCTTGCTTGTTGGAAATCTGGACTCATCTTCTTTCTCCAACCTCCATTGCCGAGAGCTTCAAGGTAAGATTGATTGTTTTTGTGGTGTTTGACTTGTGGTTTGGTTAGATCTAACTTGCCTTTCTCTTCCTTGTTCAAATCCAAACCCTAGCCGAATTGCTCCTTGTTTGTGCTTGCTTGGCCGAGACCTCTTAGGTGCTTTGGGGAGCCTTGCCGAATCCTCCTTGGTGAATAGGTGAGTTGGTTGTTGTTGCCTTGTGGTTGGTGTTGTTTGGCCGAGAGCACCCTTAGGAGGAACAAGGGGGTGTTGTGTTTTGTTACAAGCAAATCTAACTTGTTTTGGTTCTTGTGTGGTTGACCTAGCCGAGATAGAAGTGGAAGAAGGTGGAAGTTCTCTTGTGTGTGGTTTGCTCTAGCTTGGCCAAGACTACACTTGGAGGTTGAAGTCTTGCTCGGGTTTCAGTAAAGCCCTAATTCCTGTTTGTTTGGTAGCGTAGTTTGTTGCGAACTAGTTTGTAATTGTAAAGACCCAACCCAAAAGGGGTTCTAAAATAGGCCTTTACCTCAATTCATGCATTCAAAAGTTAAAGACAATATGCAAGAATGGTTTTCGGATTCTAGGTGAAAGCTAAAACATACAAACATCCATTTTTAAAAGTCAATATAAAATCCCTGAAACCTGTCCCTGTTTCCAAGCACCTGTTTCAATTCAAATACATTTCTAAAACTCACTCTGATCAGAGATTTATTTAAACCATTCAAAACTTCCAACAGCATACAACAAAGCATAGAATCTGAAAAAACATGAGAAAAACATCCTAGGGCTCCGTGCCCATCTACATGCATTCAGAGGAAAATAAAGCATAAAGAATCATAGACATAAAATTCAGAGTTTGAAAGCTGGTTTCCATGATCACAGCTCCTCCTTCAGCCATCCTGTCTGACACCTTGGTTACTTGTGGAAAACCACATAATAAGGGTGAGTAACGAATTACTTAGTAAGAATCCCCAACCGGGGTACAATACGATATAACTGGTCATCTAGCAGAAAGTATGCAAGCCATGAATATAAACATAGGAGAGAGCACATAGCTTAAATCCATACATAAACCTCAGATGCCATCTTACGGTCTTACTCCGGAAACTACAATGCTTTACGATCCTATACGAGAAACTAGTCTCGGCCTCAGCCTGTCTACTGTCTATACGAAAGGTGCACTGAACTCAAGATCCCGAGGAGCTCTTCAGTCGGCGATGTAATGAGCGTGTGCGCGCACCACATGCTACTGCAAACCAGGGGGGTGCCGAGTCTAGTGGCAAGCTGCCCTGGTCCAGTCACCATGCCTAACTAATCTCTGGATCTGTGTCACTGACATAGGGGTGTGAGACTTGGACACGTGAACTCTGTCAGCCTGAACCACCACACCTGAGGCTAAAGAACCGATCGTGGTAGACTTACACCAGGAAACGGACCTTGCCCTAACAGGTGGCAATCAAGGGCTACTGCCGAACACGCTGAGGACGTGCCGACTGCCGGAGACAAGGCAATGCCTACTCACCATCCCGACCGTTGGGGCATTTAACAGTCTGCCACTGATAAGGCAACCCTAATTCTCAGCCCAAAGATCCAAGCTTATGATGAAGAAAGAACCCTTGAATTAAGAGATTAACACCTCCTTATAGATTTGGGAACAACCAAGAGAAAAGGATAGAATTTGATTACCCCTTAAGATCAATGATCTATAAGCAAGATAAGGAAGATCTTGTTCTAGATTGAGTCACTCCACAATCAAGCTTGATCAAGGCTGGATTGAATGGCTCAAATGCATTCTATCAAAAGATTGCAAGGGAAACTTAGAAAAAGAGACAAAGAACATGCCCAAAAATTCTAAGAAAATGATCTCTTGTAGAGAGCTAATTTTCATTCAATCAAAATCTGAGTTTTACAACTTTACTTCATGGCTATTTATAGCCTATGAAAGTTAAACCTAAAATAAAGAAAACCAACATAATTACCATAATGCCATTGTTGCAAAATATAACCTAAAACATTAAAAACAAGATTTTAAACATAGACTTGCATAAAAGCTCCTAAAATCTGAAAATTGATGTTTGTGTTGCCAACTCTAACATTTGTATTTCCCCTTGTCGAATGATTAAGACATTTAAATCAAGTCAAATGTCATTAATTCCATGGACAACTTCAATCTTGCATACATTGACTTCCAAAGCATCAAATGGTTCCTCTTCCCTTGTAATGGTCTCTAGCACATGAAATGAATTTTGAATTGAAGCTATCCACTGTCGAAGGTGAAGAATGAATGCTTGTTGAATCTTCTTTTCTTTGGATCGTGTAATAGGTCCAAGTGCAACTTGTGGAACTCCATGATCCTTATCATCTTCCCCCTCTTCGAAAGGATTCGCCCTCGAATCGGAAAATCATCACCTACATCAAAAGGACTCAAGTCAAAGAACATTAAAAGTAGAACTCACTGAAAAGTCACCTGGAAGATCGATGTTGTAGGCATTGTTGTTAATCCTCTCAAGAACTTGAAAAGGACCATCTGTAAAGACCCGACCCAAAAGGGGCTCTAAATGGGCCTTTACCCCAATGCATGTATTCAAAATAAAAGACATTATGAAAAATAAGTTTCGGATCCCAAGTAAAAACAAAAACATTCAACAATCAAAACATACATTTCTAAAAGCATACTGATCGAGATTTATTTAAACCATTTAAACATTCCACAAGTACAAATATGCTGGAATCCATAAAACGTAAGAAAACATCCTAGGGCTGCGTGCTGCCTACATGCATTCAGGGAAATAACAAAAGTCAAGAGTCAAGATATAATAAAATGGTCGAGATGACAGAGGATTCCATGATCACGCCTCCTCCTTCACCATCCTGCTCTCGCTTGGTTTACCCGTGGAAAACCACAGAATAAGGGTGAGTAACGAATTACTCAAGAAGAATCCCCAACCGGGTACAATACGATATACATGATCATCTAGAAGAATGTATGCAAGCTATGAGTATAAACACGTAATAGAGCACATAGCTTAAGTCCACACTTGGACCTCTGATGCCAACTCGTGGTCTTAGTCCGTAAATAAATCCACCACACAATACGCCCTATACGAGAAACGAGTCCCGCCTCACCGCTCATCTACTCATCGACGATACGAAAGGTGCACTAGCTCAAGATCCCGAGGAGCTCTCCGGCCGGGCGCTGTAATGAGCGTAAGCGCGCGCGCGATCGCGTGCTACTCAGACTATGGGGTGCCGGGTCTAGTGGCAAGTCGCCCATGTCCAGTCCACCACGCCTAACTAAATCTCCGGATCGGTGTCACCGACATAGGGTGTGAGACTCGACACGTGAACTATGTCACCAACCACCGCACTGAGGCTAAGCAATCGGCTGTGGTAGGCTTACACCAGAAGCCGCCCTTGCCCTATCGTGTGGCAATCAAGGGCTACGGCCGAACACGCCGAGGACGTGTCGATCGTCGGGATGAGGCAATGCCAAGTCATCATCCCGACCGCTGGGGCATTTAACACCGCCACCCTCACCCAAGATTGCAGGGCCACCGTTAGGGTTAGCTAAACCCTAACGGATCGTGGACGAGTACCATCTCGTGACGCCCCCGCTTCGGGGATGCAAGTTACGTTATGCATCCGCCCTGATGATGCTACCTACCAACTCTAAACCATAGCAATAATAACAATTCAATCAATGCACCCAATACGTGCTCAATGGATATAAGGAACCTAGCATGGTACTACGAAGCAAGAACAGATATGAGCATGCCAGAACGGAACAACCTAGCATGGACTAACATGAGAGAACAACATACGAAGTCATGATAGTCAGGAATTCAGAACAGAGCACCTAAACTATACATGCTGATAATCACAAACAAACATACAAACAACAATCACATAGAACATCGCAGGGTCCACACAACTCCGGTAAGAAATCCTTACCTGGCCGGGGCAACTACACACAAAACCTAAGCTGCGAACGAACCCGAGCTAGCTACCGAGAACCTAACAAAACAATGATAATCATAATCCATAAGCCTAAATATAATAAAATAAACAAGGCTCGGCTCGGGAGCAACTCACGCGGCTCGGCTGACACGCGGACGGGCAGGCAGCACGGCGGGGCTGCTGCTGGGCGCTGACGGGCGCAGAAGGGGGCTGATGGGCGGCAGGGACCGCACACTGGGCGCTGACGGGCGGCAGGAGGCGGCAGGGCTGCGCGCGCGCGCGCGCGGACGGCTGGCTGGGCGCAGGCGCACGGGCGCGGCAAGCGGACGGACGAGCGCAGCCGGGCGCGAGGCGCGCGACGTGATGCGCGCGACGGCGCGCGCGCGAGAGCGGGCGCGCGCCGCTCACCGGGCGCGCGCGACGGCCGCGACGGGGCTGGCATCCGGGCGGCTCGGTGCCTGTTGCTTTGCGCGATCCGGGCAGCTGGCTTGCTGCTAGGCGATCTGGGCGGCCTGGGCTTGCTGCTGGGCAGATCTGGGCATGCTGGGCAGCCTGCAACAAACACACACACACACAAGCTCTTCTCCTTACCTTCGGCCAACAAGAACACCCAATCGAGAAGATGAAGAGGATGAAGACTTACCCGGAATGATGATTGAACCAAGGAGCCGCAAGGATGAAGAACTCGGCAAGGCAATGGAGAGAAAAGCTTGGGCGGCCACACACTTTGGAGAAGAAGACGAGACAAACCTAATTTCTATTTCATTTAACCAAATGCTCCAAAACTCCCAAAATGCAAGGCTAACCATAAAATGATGCAGGAGAGCAACAAGAGCACCTAATGGCTCAATTGGTACACATCCCCACAAGCTTCCCAGAGACCCTGGTTCAAACCCCACCACAAAGACAATTTCCTTTATTTTTACTTTTGCACCAAACCTTGCTCAAACCAAACCACAAATCCTTCCAAAACCTACATAAATCCATCCAATAATTTTAGCAACTGAAAGATATAAAAACGGTCCCGACGGCCCGACCAAATTACTAAAATACCCTAGGGCATACTTGGAAGACCGGATGAAAACCTGGTCGTTACAATATTCCTTTTTTTTTATGACTTTCGCCCCTCGAAAGTCCTTAAGACTCAAAACAACACAGATATCGCATTCTCATCCCGCCCTTCCCGCTCACGAGCGCCTCCTCCGAACTCGCACTCCTTCACTAAACTTTTACCAACGGATCTCACTTCTACGCAACGCCTTCGACTCAAGACCAGAATACTCATAGGCTTCTCCTCAAGCCCTAAACCTCAATCACCGCAAGGGCTCAAAGTCCACAATGAGCAATGGGTCCGGCACATGCCGCCCCAACATCGATACATAAAAACACCGTGCACAAACTGTCCAACAAACAAACTCAACCCTACAACAAATCAAGCCAAACAACCAACCTTCCAGATTCCAAAACTAAACGGCCTATCATGTTACTTCACAAGAGACCAACAAACCTCAAACCTTGACTACAAACTCTTAACGAGATACAAACGAACCACCAATCGCGATCGATCCAAAAGACAAACTTCTCCAACTAGAACACGCCCACAACACTTAAGCAACCATCTTAAGGAGAAATCGCCGAACCAAAGGCAAGGGTGTAACAGCCCAGTTTTCAGCTAAATGTAAAATAAGGTTTCCTTTTATATTTTTAAGTTTGGGAGGAATCATGTGGAAGGACTCAACCCTTGGCCTAAAAAGGGGTTGGGAAGCTTGGGTTTAAATAAGGAAAATAAACGCGTCACCGGGGCTCGAAGGGGAATCTTGGGGAGGTCATAAGAGATTCCCAAGTCTATTTAAGTTAAGGAAGGGAATTATATTTAAGGAAAAAGAAAAGAGAAAACAAGGAAAAAAAGAAAGAACCCCAAAACCCTAGACTTTCTCCTTCACCCTCGCCTGCCGCCCACACCGCCGCCGCGTACCTCGCCCAAGCCGCCCCACACCGCCGCCGACCCCACGCCGCGCGCCCAACGCCTCGCTGCCGCCCCCCGACATCGCACGCCCGCCGACCATCGCCGCACCGCACCGAACCATCGCCACCAGATCGCATCGAGCAAACCGGCTCGCCCACCGCCGCAATAAATTTCCATCCTCCACTCCGCACCAGTCGCCCAACAGACCGGCCGTAGCCCGCCTCCGCAGCGCAGACGACAAAGACTCGCTCAAACTGCCGCGTCGCTCGCTCGTTTGCGCGCCAGCCTCGCAGCCAGTCGTCGTCCGCGACGCCGCCGCCGGCCCGACGCGCTTTGACAGCGCGCCCGTCCCAACGTGTCGCTGTTCGCGCGCCCGACCCTCGCAGCCAGTCGTCGCCGCGCCGCCGCCGCCGCCCAGACGCCTTTGATAGCGCGCGCCCCCCAGCGTGTCACTCGCCTGCCACCGCGCGCTGAGCCAGCGCCCACTGCTGTCGGCGAAGGCTCCTCCCCTTGCTGCTCGCTGCCGAGACGTGTGCCTTCTCGGTTGGTTGCTCGAGTTCACTTAAAAAGCTCGAGGGTCGTTATTCGATTCGGGATAATCAACCTCCACTTATTTCCAGGTAAGGATTCTTACCCGGGGTTGTGTGGACCCTGCGAATAGTTGATAACACGTTGATTATTGTAATTATATGAGTTTCTAGTGATAGGTTTCATGTTTTTCTTTTGATTCATGTTCGTGACATGTTTACATCCCGTTAGTTCCAAGCTAGGCTTTCCTATCTTGATAGAACCATGCTACCTATTGTATGCTGCAAGATCCAAGTTACGGTTAGACGTGTGATGTATAGTTTAGAGGGCCGTAGAGGTAACTAGTTCGGGGTCCCACTCGGGCAAGACCCGATGGACATCTGGAGGTGTAAGGCCCTATGGGCATCCTAGGTGTG
The DNA here is from genome assembly GCA_036507275.1 of Sicyos edulis. Lineage (NCBI taxonomy): Eukaryota > Viridiplantae > Streptophyta > Magnoliopsida > Cucurbitales > Cucurbitaceae > Sicyos > Sicyos edulis. The sequence continues at coordinate 45,009,266 of CM071846.1, read as the reverse complement.
TAAGGCCCACTGGGCATCACTGATTCTGGAGGTGTAAGGCCCTATGGGCATCCTAGGTGTGTAAGGCCCACTGGGCATCACTGATTCTGGAGGTGTAAGGCCCTATGGGCATCCTAGGTGTGTAAGGCACACTGGGCATCACTGATTCTGGAGGTGTAAGGCCCTATGGGCATCCTAGGTGTGTAAGGCCCACTGGGCATCACCGATCATCGAAGGTGTAAGGCCCGATGGGCATCCTAAGTGTGTAAGGCCCCACTGGGCATCACTGTGTCCTAAGTGTGTAAGGCCCCACTGGGCATCACTGAGTCCTAGATTGTGTAAGGCCGAAGGGCATCCAAGCGTAGGACCTAGGAGTGACTGTTGTAGGTTGTTTTCCATGATCATCAGCGCTCCGCCAGCCATCAGGTATGTCCGTAAGTTTAAAGTTAAGGGTTAAGAAATTACAATACCGGTTGCACCTTGCATGTACATGACTTGTTGTTGTTGAGCAGGAAAGACAGGTTCTGACCCATTGTTGGTTTGGCTGTAGATTTTCGGTATGCCAGTCACTCGTAGAGGGCAGGGAGGCTCGAGGCCGACCACCCAGGGCATTCGTATCGATTCTGACACGGGGGGGACCTCGTCCCAAGCTGATGCTGAGGTTAGGCCACCATCGTGCCTTCAACCGTGTTGCCCGGAGAGGGTGTAGGGGCAAGCGAGTCTCGAGAGGCCGCACCGGAGCCGCTTTGTGGAGTCTATGAGGGCTCTTGTGGTTGGGTTGCTAGCCGACCGCAGGGCCGAGCAGAGAGCTGAAACGCATAGCTTTGTTAGCTGCGCAGAGGAGGAGTCCTGCGTTCAGATACGGCAGCTGACCGAGATGGTTCAGCAGAGGACTGCAGTGCCACCAGCACCGCCAGCTCCACAGGAGCCAATAGTGAATGAGGCCGTTCTAGCGGAAGGTGCTGAGGATCTAGGCAAGTGGCTGAGGGATTTTGTGAAATGGAAGCCGGAGAAGTTTAGCGCCCCTGGGGAACCATTGGTAGCTGCCACGTGGATTGGATTGCCGAGTTAGAATATACGCTTATGGTAATGGAGTGTCTCGAGGTGCAATGAGCTCGATGTGCAACTCACGTATTAGCTGGTATAAATGGGCGGTGGTGGGATTCCACCTTAAGTGAGAGACCGGCCGGATCCCCACCGCCACACGGGAGTTCTTCAAGGCCGAAGTTTAAGGCAAAATTTATCAGCGAAGAAGCCCAAGAGAAGATGATTGAGCTGTTTTCAAACCTTAAGCAGGGGTCTGACTCGATCGAGGTGTACGAGAAGAAGTTCTCAGAGTATGGGTACTTCGCGCCACAGTTGATTTCTACCCCGGAACTGAAGATCAGGAAGTTTATTGCGGGATTGAAACAGGGTGTGTCTCAGGATGTTAGGGCAAAGGCCCCAGAAACTTTTGCCAAGGCAGTACAGCTGGCAACGATTTATGATGGGAAGTATCCTCCGAGCAGTTGTTAGTACCGTAGTGTGTCTCAGGCCCCAGTGTACTCGGGCCGAAGCGCAAGTTTGACTCGTGGAGCAATGTCCGGGGCGGCCATCGTGTAACAAATTTCCGTTTTTCACTAAATGTAAAATAAGGTTTCCTTTATATTTTTAAGTTTGGGAGGAATCTGTTGGAAGGACTCAAACCCTTGGCCTAAAAAGGGGTTGGGAAGCTTGGGTTTAAATAAGGAAAATAAACGCGTCACCGGGGGCTCGAAGGGGAATCTTGGGGAGGTCATAAGAGATTCCCAAGTCTATTTAAGTTAAGGAAGGGAATTATATTTAAAGAAAAAGAAAAGAGAAAACAAGGAAAAAAGAAAGAACCCCAAAACCCTAGACCTTCTCCTTCACCTCGCCTAAGCGCGCCCACACCGCCGCCGTGTCTCGCCCAAAGCCGCCCCACCGCCGCCGTGTCTCGCCCACGCCGCCGCCCAACGCCCGCTACATTTCCCCACGACATCGCACGCCCTGCTGACCACTGCCGCACCGCACCGAACCATCGCCACCCAGATCGCGTCGAGCGGCCACCGCTCGCCACCGCCGCATGGCCCATCCTCCACTCCGCACCAGTCGCCCAGCGCGACCGGCCCGTGTAGCCGCCTCCCGCGCCGCGACGACACCACCCAGCGCACGCTCGCGCCAACCAGACCGGTCGTGTAGCCCGCCTCCGCGCAGACGACAAGACTTTGCGCCCGTCCCAACAGTGTCGCTCGTTGCGCGCCCGGCCTCGCAGCCCAGTGTCGTCCAGCGCCGCCGCCCGTCCAGACGCCTTGATAGCGCGCGCCCGTCCCTAACAGTGCCGCTCGTTCGCGCGCCCGGCCTCGCAGCCCAGTCGTCGTCCAGACTGCCGCCGCCCAGACGCTTTTGACAGCGCGCGCGCCCGCCAGTGTCACTCGCTCGCCACTGCGCGCTCTCGAGCAGCGCCCTGCATCCGCCAAAGCAGCGTCCCGCCCTTTTGCTGCCGCCGAGACGTGTGCCTTCTCGGTTGGTTGCTCGAGTTCACTTAAAAGCTCGAGGGTCGTTATTCGATTCGGGATAATCAACCTCCACTTATTTCCGTGTAAGGATTCTTACCCGGGTTGTGTGGACCTGCGAATAGTTGATAGCACGTTGATTATTGTAATTATATGAGTTTCTAGTGATAGGTTTCATGTTTTTCTTTTGATTCATGTTCGTGACATGTTTACATCCCGTTAGTTCCATGCTAGGCTTTCCTATCTTGATAGAACCATGCTGCCTATTGTATGCTGCTAGATCCAAGTTACGGTTAGACGTGTGATGTATAGTTTAGAGGGTCGTAGAGGTAACTAGTTCGGGGTCCCGCCGGGCAAGACCCGATGGACATCCGAGAGTGTAAGGCCCTATGGGCATCCTAGGTGTGTGTAGGCCCACCGGGCATCACCGATTCTCGAGGTGTAAGGCCCTATGGGCATCCTAGGTGTGTAAGGCCCACTGGGCATCACTGATTCTGGAGGTGTAAGGCCCTATGGGCATCCTAGGTGTGTAAGGCCCACTGGGCATCACTGATACTGAAGGTGTAAGGCCCGATGGGCATCCTAAGTGTGTAAGGCCCCGCTGGGCATCACTGTATCCTAAGTGTGTAAGGCCCCACTGGGCATCACTGTGTCCTAAGTGTGTAAGGCCCCACTGGGCATCACTGAGTCCTAGATTGTGTAAGGCCGAAGGGCATCCAAGCGTAGGACCTAGGAGTGACTGTTGATGGGAGCCCTTGAACAGGCTCGCCCTAGAAATAGCCCATAGCCTAACCAACCGTTTCTGCTCTAAGTCTTTGTATGATTGCTTGTCCATGTGCTAAATGAGATGATTTCAGTATTGTACCCGATTGGGGATTCTTACTTGAGTAACTTGTTGCTCACCCTTATTTTCTGTGGCTTTCCACCGTAACTTGGGACAGAGGTCGGATGGCTAGGAGGGAGCGGCTCGATGATCATGGATAGTGACTGGTCGCACGCTTCTTTAAATGTTTTCCTTAATGATTTAGCATGTAGTGGGACTTGGGTCCCTAGGAAAAAGTACTCAAACTATTTTATGTTATCGCATCCGCTTTTCCTTTGAATTGTTTTAAGAAAGTACCGATCACCAATTACTGCTTATTTTAATTGAAATCATGATTTTGTTTTAAAAGTGTTTATCGCAAAGTTTTAAACTTCCGACTCAATGATGTTTATATTCTTATTCATGCATGTTAAGTATGGACCTTAGGTTAGAGACCGCTTTCTTGGGTCGGGTCCTTACGCTTGGTATCGAGCCCGAGTTATAGGTTCCGTAGACTCGACTCTGCAGCTTGTAGGTTGTTTTCCATGATCATCAGCGCTCCGCCACCATCGTGTATGTTCGTAAGTTTAAAGTTAAGGGTTAAGAAATTACAATACCGGTTGCACCTTGCATGTACATGACTTGTTGTTGTAGAGCAGAAAGACAGTGTTCGACCCATTGTTGGTTTGGTCAGATTTTTTCGGTATGCCATCACTCGTAGAGGGCGTGGAGGCTCGAGGCCGACCACCCAGGGCATTCGTGACGATTCTCGACACTGGGGACCTCGTCCCAAGCCGATGCCGAGGTTAGGCCACCATCGTGCCCTTCAACCGTGTTGCCCGAGAGGTGTAGGGGCAAGCGAAGTCTCGAGAGGCCGCACCGAGCCGCTTTTGGAGTCTATGAGGGCTCTTGTGGTTGGGTTGCTAGCCGACCAGAGGGCCGAGCAGAGAGCTGAAACGCAAGCTTTGTTAGTCTGCGCAGGGAGGAGTCCCGCTCAGATCTGGTGGTAGCCGATCGAGATGGTTCAAAGAGAGGATCAGCAGCCCACCAAGACCGCCACTCCACAGAGCCAATAGTGAATGAGGCCGCTTACGCGGAAGGTGCCGAGGATCTAGGCAAGTGGTCGAGGGATTTTGTGAAATGGAAGCCGAGAAGTTTAGCGCCCGGGAACCATTGGTAGCCGCCACGTGGATTGCCGAAAGTTAGAATATACGTTTATGGTAATGGAGTGTCCCGAGGTGCACCGAGCTCGATGTGCAACTCACGTATTAGCCGGCATAAACTAAGTGGTGGTGGGATTCCACCTTAAGTGAGAGACCGGCCGGATCCCCACCGCCACCGGGAGTTCTTCAAGGCCGAGTTCATGGCAAAATTTATCAAGAAGCCCAAGAGAAGATGATTGAGCTGTTTTCAAACCTTAAGCGTGGGTCCGACTCGATCGAGGTGTACGAGAAGAAGTTCTCGTGAGTATGGGTACTTCGCGCCACACGCTTGATTTCTACCGGAATCAAGATCGAAGTTTATTATGGGTTTGAGACAGTGGAGTGTCTCAGATGTTAGGCACAGCCCCGAAACTTTTGCCAAGGCAAGAGACAAATGCAACGATTTATGATGGGAAGTATCCTCCGAGCGGTTGTTAGTACCAGTAGTGTCTAAGGCCCCAGTGTACTCGGGCCGTGCGCAAGTTTGACTCAGGGAGCAATGTCCAGGCGGCGCCGCCCTGTGGTTCTTATCATGGCAGAGACCAAGACGAGACCAGAATCGTGATCACCCCGCCAACAGTATGCGTAAGGAGGCCGCCACCGTATTGTAGATCTTGCGGGAAGCAAAAGATTGGGGACCCCGTGGTGTTAACCCTAGAGCTTGTTTCAACTGTGGAAAGGAAGGGCATCGGGCCCGCAGACTGCACCTGCATGCGATGGTGGCACATCAACACCAAGAAAGAGGGAAGAGTATATGCTACGACTCGCCAGAGGCCGAGAGAGCCGACCAAGCAGCAAGGTGTACACTCCTAATTCTTGATCACCTCGCCTTTGTGTTGTTTGATTCGGGTTCCACCCATTCGCTTGTTTCTCTTGCTTTTGCTTGAGCTTGCTTGCATGAATTTAGAGCCTCTAGGTTTTGAGTTGTCTGTCGCTACTCCCTCGAACTAGTATGTCAAGCAGCTGTAAGGTAAGGGACGGTCGGTGCAGATCCCACTGCACCTCTGCAGTTACCCTCATTGTGCTAGCTATGAGCGGTTTTGATGTGATCCTCGGCATGGATTGGTTAGCCGATAACCACGCTATGATTGACTCGTCGTTGTAAGGAGGTGGTGTTCAGCCGCCGGTGTAGGCCTACCTTTAAATTTCGAGGCACCCGAGTGGGGTGTGTCCGCCGGTGATTTCGGCAGCTTAAAGCTCACCGCTTGTTAGCTCGAGGAGCTTGGGGTTTCTTAGCTAAGTTGGATCGGGAGAACCGTGACCCACTATCTGTCGAGCAGTGCCCATAGTGCAAGAGTTTGCGATGTTTTTCCCGAAGAGTTGCCTCGCCTGCCGCCAAGAGGGAGGTGGACTTCTCAATAGAGCTTGAGCCGGGGACTCGCCCTATCTCGAAAGCTCCTTATCGCATGGCGCCAAAGCAGAGCCGAAAGAGTTAAAAGAACAATCATGGGAGATGCTTGACAGAGGATTTATTAGGCCGAGTGTGTCCTCGTGGGAGCACCCGTCTTTGCTTTGTTAAGAAAAGGATGGCTCGATGCGCCTATGCATCGATTATAGGAATCGAACAAGGTAACCATTAAGAACAAGTACCCGCCTCGTATCGATGACTGTTTGACCACCTCCGTGGAGCTCGTGTGTTTCAAAGATTGACTTGAGGTCGGGTTACCACCGCTTGAGGATTCGGGATGCGATATATTCCCAAGACAAATGCTTCGTGTCAAGGCATGGGCATTATGAGTTCGTAGTCATGTCTTTCGACCGACAAACGCCCCACCGCATTCATGGACATGATGGACAGAGTGTTCAAGGCGTTCTTGGACCGCTTTGTCATCGTGTTCATAGATGACATTCTTGTGTCCTCTAAGTCTAAGGAGGACCATGCCTCGCACCTAAGGCCGATTTTGGCAAAATTTGCGCTGAGAACAAGCTCTACGCAAAATTCTCAAAGTGTGACTTTTGGCTCGAGGAGGTAGCATTTCCGGGACACGTTGTGTCTAAGGAGGAGTGGCCGTGAGACCCTTCAAGGTAGAGGTCATTAGTTCGTGGGCGCACCGACGATCGTGGACGGAGATTCGTAGCTTCCGGGTCCGCCGGATATTACCGACGCTTCGTTCGTAACTTTTCAGCTATAGCCGCCCGCTTACTCGATTGACGAGGAAGGGTGTTGATTTCGTTTGGGATAGGAAGTGCGATGAGAGTTTTGCTAAGCTAAAGAGCGCTTTGACGTCTCGCCTCGTGTTGGCGGTCCCGAGGGAACAGGGGGTTTCGTGGTGTACAAATGATGCCAAAGAAGTTTGGTTTGGGATGCGTTACGATGCAACACGGTAAGGTGATAGCGTCGCTTCCGAGCAGCTTGAAACCGCACGAGCGCAATTACTCGACTCATGATATGGAGTTGGCAATGCGCCTTTGCACTTAAGATTTGGAGGCACTACTTGTATGGGGAGAAGATTCAGATTTTCTCGGATCACCAAAGCCTCAAGTATTTCTTCACTCAGAAGGACCTGAACATGAGGCAGAGGAGGTGGTTGGAGCTCGTGAAGGATTACGACTGTGAGATCTTGTATCACCCTGGAAAAGCAAATGTTGTGGCTGATGCACTAAGTAGAAAGGCCTCGCATCTGGCAACATTGGCAAACCCCAAGAGTATCATCAGGAAGGATCTCGAGAGGGCGGAAATAGCAGTTGTTGTTAGGGATGTTACCGCTGTAGTAGCTCGATTAACCATCCACCTTTTCGATAAGGCAAAGGATTATCGACAAACCAATTGAAAGATCCTAAGTTAAAAAGTTTGTATGAGAGGGTTCAGGCTGATGGTGACTTCGATTTCGTAATACTTGCGGATGGGGGTCTGAGATATAAAGGTCGGCTGTGTGTCCCAGCCGATGCCGGTGTTCGCACAGAGTTATTGACCGAGGCTCACACTCGCCTTTTCTTGGCACCTGTGGGGTAACAAGATGTACCAAGATCTTAAATGCACTTTTTGGTGGATGGGGATGAAGAGGAGATTGCCCAGTTCGTTAGTCGGTGTCTCACCATCAACAGTGAAGGCGCCAGCAGGCTTTTTCAAGAGTTTGTTGCAACCGCTCGGGTGCCACTGTGGAAGTGGGAGGAGATCACCATGGATTTTATCTCGGGTTTGCCCAGACTCCTAGAGGATATGCACAGATTTGGGTGGTCGTTGATAGGTTGACTAAGTGTGCCCATTTCATTCCGGCAGATAAACTACACCGTGGAGCAAAGGGGCACAACTGCTCCTTGAGCAGATAGTGAGGTACCACGGAGTGCCGCTTAAAATTATCTCCGACCGGGATTCCCGCTTTACATCACGGTTTTTTGAAGGCCCTTCAGTGTGTTTGGGCACAGAGTGCGCCTCTGGCCTAACCTTCCACCCATAGACCGATGGCCGACCGAGCGGGTAAATCGGATCTTAGAGGATATGTTGCGAGCTGCGTGTTGGATTTCCCGTAGTTGGGACCAAGATTGTACTTGATGGAGTTTGCCTACAATAACGCTTTTGATCGACCATTCGGATGGCGCCGCTTGAGGCGTTGTATGGTAGCGCCGCAGATCCCCGCCTTACGGGAAGAAGTTGGTGACCGACAGTGTTAGGCCCGAGTTGCTCCAAACGACCAATGAGGCCGTCCGTAAAATCAAAGCTCAGATGCTGACCGCCCAAAGCAGTAAGAAAGAGCTACGCCGATGTTAGGCGTAGGGAGTTGGAGTTTGAGGTTGGCCAAAGATGTTTTCCTCAAGGTAGCTCCGATGCGAGGGGTCCCGAGGTTCGGTAAAAGGGCAAAGCGAGCCCTGAGTTTGTTGGACCTTTCGAGGTCCTTGAGAGGATTGGGATTGTGGCCTGTCGGTTAGCACCGCCGCCGTCCTTAGCCGCAGCGCATAGTGTGTTCCACGCTTCGATGCTCCGCCAAGATGTGGCGGATCCTTCGCAAGTCATAGATTTTGAGCCTTTACAATTGAACCATGACTGAGCTTTGAGGAGAAACCCATAAGGGTCCTGGCATTTGAGAAAAAGGTTTTGAGGAACCGGACCATTGACCTAGTGAAAGTGCAAAGTATGCGGAATCGGGGAGTTGAGGAAGCTACTTGGGAGTTGGAAGGGAGATGAGGAGGAGTTACCCGAGTTGTTTTTAGGAGAGCGACTTCCGGGACGGAAGTCTTCTAAGGAGGGAGTATTGTAATGACCTTTTTTCCACTAAATGTAAAATAAGGTTTCCTTTTATATTTTTAAGTTTGGGAGGAATGTTGGAAGGACTCAACCCTTGGCCTAAAAAGGGGTTGGGAAGCTTGGGTTTAAATAAGGAAAATAAACGCACACCGGGCTCTCGGGGAATCTTGGGAGGTCATAAGAGATTCCCAAGTCTATTTAAGTTAAGGAAGGGAATTATATTTAAAGAAAAGAAAAGAGAAAACAAGGAAAAAGAAAGAACCCCAAAACCCTAGACCTTCTCCTTCACCTCGCCCAAGCCGCCCCACACACCGCCGCCGTGTCTCGCCTGCCGCCCCACACCGCCGCCAGAAAT